>CAIGRS010041392.1:10974-40117 GCA_903798395.1 Fraxinus floribunda | reverse complement strand
AAAAATCAATAATAACAAACTTAGTGTCAATCTGTGCTTGTTATAATCTATCCTCCAACATCAAATTTTATAGACAGGATTGTAAGTGTGCAGTTGGTCACAACATAACATAAATTGCCGCCTTCTTGGTTTGATAATAGACATAATAATTCATAAACTTGGACTTTTGATGCCAAGTTAAAATGCAGTTATACAGAAACAGAAGAAACAAAAATCTGTGAACGAGTTTGGGGTACAGTACCTGTAAATTTACTCCAGCAGAGTCTGAATAGCACAAACCACCAGCAATACTTTCTTGAAGGTCCACGTCCATAGGAAAATTCTCAAGACTTGTAGTGCTACTAGGTTTGCCCTGATTCAAAATTGCCTTAAGCAGAGAGGTCTTACCAGCACCCTGCAAAATGCATATTCATCATCCATGTCAAGATGTAAGAAATAATATGGATTTAAGTACCTTAAAGCATGATAGCATGCAATACCTCAAGGCCAATTAGTTGCACCCTACGGGTTCTAACATGAACCTCTTTGGACACGGTAGAAAAATCAGTGGTGCAATAGACAACAAAATCACTTAAACCATCAGGATGGATGATTTTTTCCTCTTCCAAAGCCTTCTGTTTCAGCTTCAGATCAATGCAGGTTGGATCAAGAGAAGGAAACATGGGCACTAATCCATCCTCCAATATTTGACGCTTGGGAGGTCGTCTCAGTGGAGCTCCAACCAATATTCGCATCCTTTGTATCTCTGGTTGCAATTCATGCTGCATTGAGTACGCTGGCGGTGAAGGAAAAGATTCCACAGCAGTTGAACACCTAATGAAGTTAAGCAATATAATAAAAAATAAAGTCAATAAAGCTGCAAGAGATTGGTAGATCAAATACTTATCTTCCCCCACAGAAAAGTAGAAGTAGAGGTCATATTTCATTAGCAAAAATCTAAAGCCCTACCAATATGAATAAGGAAGTTTCGCACTGCCCAAAAGATGATACACTCAAAGCACTGTTTATAGTCCTAATCAATGGAATTTTCAACTCTGCCAGCTATAGATAGAAAGGACAAATTAAATACAGTTGACCCTATAATGATGGATACTTCATGTATTAATGTTACCTAAGAAATGACAGAACTTTCAGAACCAACTGCACTCCATGTACCAAAGTACAGTGTGAATCATCGAAAAACAAGGAATCCGTGATTAACATTCTATAGTGACTTATTTTTTAAGAATGAACCTGCACTGTGTGCCAAGTTTTTTTTTTTTTATACTTTCATATTTTTTTGAAAGGGTTCAACAGGAGGCTTCCATCCCGTGCATGCAGGCATAGCACTTTGTCGTGGTTGCAATTGATTCCTAAAGTTGTAACTTACAATTTGTCTCTTATGCAACTGGTCATGCTCTGAGCCTTCAAGCACGTAACGAAAGGTGCACCTCAAGACACACACGGGAACCACAAAATTGTGACAACTCAGTATTCAAAAGGCTTACAGGAATTGTGCTCATAGGTCCTTGAGAATCCACCTACAAATGGATACAAATCAAAGTTTTACTTCCTAATCCATGTGGGACAAGGGGGCCTCATTCCAGGGGACAAGTATACTTCTTTTGAAGGGATTTAGATCTTCCAGAGTCATTCAGAATACAAGATGACAAAGAGCTAATACAAATGTCAATAGAAGAATTACACGACAAAAAATAGTGAATTTGTCTTGTCGTGTGGAAGGCTCAAATAGAGAAGAAAAAGGGATTTAGAGAACAAAGGACAATAACACAGTGGTACTTGTTAACAATCTTAATAAAAGCTTGAGTTGTTAGAGAGGGGTTACATGTACTTATTTAAAGCTTTTCTTGAACATGCCCCCATCAAGTGCAGACCAGATTCATTTGTTGATCAAAGGTGTGACACATGCACAAATTTTATAAATGAGTGGCAAAAAATCTGGCTCTAATACCATGTCAACCATCTCATCTAAGAGCTTAGATAGGGTAAGTATTCATTTTAATTCATTTCTTCAACACTACCAATAATCACACTCAACTTTGTTAAAAACAGAATCAAAGCACGGAACACTAGATGGAAAGTAGAGTTGCATTCGTCGGATAACAAGATGAAGAAGAATACCAGTTACCATTAACTCGAGCTTCAATCAATGTACATAGATGTAATCCAAAACCAGAAATATCTACTCTCAAAGGGTCTCCATTCTTCTCAGAAGTATCATTCCATCCAAGAGGAACTAAGGAAGTAGCTGCACGAATAACCGGAGACTCCACAATGTGCCCAAGCTCAACTGCGCCAGCAACTGAAACTCCTAACCATTTTTGTAAATGTGGGAATTGCTGCTCTTGCTCCCTCCCCAAAAATGTGAATAAATTCTCGTTCATGAAGAGATCATAGATTCTGAGAGAACACATTAGCAAGTTGATCACGACTATCATGGTTATCATGTTAAGAGGGAAAAATAAGTCCCTGTTTGACCCACATTCTTTCAAAACTCATTTTCAACCATACATTCTTCAATAAAATAATATTTTTCATCACATCAATAACTTTTTAACCACATATTTCCCGTCATATCACTATTTAAAATACATTCTTTCATCAATATTATCAATTAAACACCCCCTAAGTTACATTTGAAGCTCATCCATCATCATCGACAACCACATCAACATCACAAGGATCAGAATTTAAAAATGATCATGACTATCATGGTTATCATGTTAAGAGGGAAACATAAGTTGCATTTAAAGCTCATCCATCATCATAGACAACCACATCAACATCACAAGGATAAGAATATAAAAATGGTTGAAAAGATAATATAAAGGATCAAAGTTTTCATTAAGTGATCTCATGCACCAATTTTCTCGGCATCGACTAATAAAGGTTGTATAGTAACTTCAAAATATGGACATAACCAGTTAATGATGCTAGATTTTAAGTGCTTGTAATTTGGATCAAACAATACATATGATTAAGAATTTTGTAAGATATCACCCTTTTTTATCTTTGTACAGTCAATTAGAAATTTGAATATACATTATAAACACTCATATTCAAATGTTTATTTGAAGAAGTTATCATCATTTGTCACTAGAAAGCTTCGAAAATTAAAAAAATTCCATACAGGAAGAGCTTCAGATTATAATAACAAGAAGGGCAGTAAAGAAGTAACCCCGGAGAAATTCTGAAATAGATTGTGTATCCATCCCTATATCAAAGATACAATTAAAAAGTATCTCTTTACTGAAAAGGGGGTCTTCAAGAGATACTGAATATAGCTTCAAGATAAAGCATCAAAATATTAACAGCACATATAGGCCCATCTCACGTAGTTATATCGTACTGTTCAAGAAAAATAACTTCTTGAGGATTATTAATAACAGAAAACTTAGAATAAGGAAAGCCAAATGCAAAAAAAACTTACCTTTGAAAACGGGACCTGTATGACTTCATGGAATGTGATTGAAAACGCTCTCTTACTTCAGCAATCACAGATCTGACCTAAAAGTATATTAGCCGTTAGAGAGCAATAAAAATGATAGGGGAAAGAAGCAACTGTTAGAAACTAAGCAGAGATCAAAAGGCAAATGAAAATCTTACTGATGTCAATTTTGAGTATTCTGAACCCGATAGTGACTCCACAGATGAATTCCCCAAAAGATAAAGCTGTTAAAAGATGGATAAGAGTATATACTTCAAAACTGACTAAGTTCATTCCTTCAATACAAAATAACATAAGTAAACACAAACCATGAAAGGGAATTGCATGAAATTTTGCATAGGTTTATAGGAATACTGATACATAAATAATTATAAATGAAATATAGAAGAGATTAGGGGGAAAAGCCTATCTACCTGCCCAAAAGGCACGTATGAAGGCAAAGAAGGTATTCTGCGCCATGCCTTCTTATCCCCACTACTTCCATATGACTTGCCATTTTTCGCTTTGCTAGAAATCTCTTCATCTTTTTCAGGTAAAGGACGGAGCGAAATTCCATCAGAACCCTCTTCAATTTCAAGAGACCGTGGAGTAGTAACTATATCATTCATTGACGATGTTACAGCAGAAACATTAGAAATAGATGTCTCAACTGGATCAACTTTTTTCCCTGTATATTTAAGGATCTGTCTTCTAACACCCTCCAAAGGAACAAGTCTTGAAAGTCTCCAAAAGGAATTCTGCACAGGACCTAAACCCAGAACCAACCGTTCCCCTTCAATTGCTTTCAACTTTTCCACCTGCTGCTTCTCCAGCCCTTCTCTAGATCTTGCCATTGACAGTGAAGTCTCATCGAGTGGTGCCAATGGAGTGTGTGCATTGTAATGATGAAAGTATGCTGGAGACAATATTCGAGGCACCAAATCTTCCGGAATGCAGTAGGTTTTAAAATAATGCTGCCATCCTTTTCCATTCACGTAGCTGAAACATAACACTTCAGGCATGTCAGTGGCATGAATTTGACTACTTAAAAACTCAAGCTCGTGGTAGAAAACCTACTCTCTTAGAGATGCATTCCCAACTGGAGGTTGGGAGAATGTGATACATTTCACTTGGACCCTTTCATTTTCTTTTGATGAAACAGCAATAACCCTCAAAATGGCAAGGGTGGCCAAGACTGCTACCTGAAGTTAACAAACAAAGAATAGCATTCAGATTCGTCGCGTGATTGACTAAATCAAAAGCAAATAGAAAAAAAAAGACTTACTGCTCCTCCAAGTGAATGCCCACATAACACAAGTTTTCGATTCTTTTTCTGTGCAAGCCTGTACAACTCTAATGCTGGTATTCCTTTAGCTCGATTCATGAATCCCTGGAGAAAGTTATAGAAAAAAGGTAACTTGAAAAGGATGTGTATATTTTGGCTACAATATACAAAATGCCCCCAAAAGATCAAAGATGTAACAAGTTACTCTTAAAATGAAATGACGGTGCTTTAGTACCCTATGAGCTGCAGGTTTAGGTGTAAGTTTTGTTTGTTTAGGCTTGGGTTCTGGAGATTTTAAGAAATTCTCCCCATTGTTCGTTTTACTGTCAAGAAGAGTAGATTCTAGTCCGTGAATGTCTTCCTCAGGGTCTTCATGAAATATGGCACCTTGAAATATATTTGCATCAGCCATGACATCCCTTTTGTTGCAGGTAGAGGAAAAGAGAAAGTAAAATACAATAAAAACAGTGACTTTGGAAAGAACAAAAAGAAAATCTGTTCAAAATGTTACGTGCAATACTTACTTGTACTGCTTGGTCCCAATGAAAGATGCAAATAATGTATCTCCTGCTTCAGCTAATAGATACCTAAGAAATAAAATATTGAGCTAGGCTATAAGAAGACTTGAGTACTTATTGGTAATAAATTAAATCCAAAAAATTGAGAAAGATGGACATGTTATGCTGCAATTTTAATATATATACCAGAGTGAAGTAGAAAATAACAATTTCATCAGATTGATTAATGTGACCCTGGGAATAAATTTAAGATGATAATCTTTTACAGAGTAAATCAAGAATGTTCTTCTACAAGTCAATTGAGGATGCTCTGTCTACATTCCCCCCTCCCACGACTCCCTCCAGAATCAAAGAAGGGAATTGCAGCAGTGATCTCCATCCTTTTTAGTCATTGGCACTTGGGCGTCCATTTTAAGGTTGCCCAATTTCCACAGTACATGATATATTTTGGGGAAGATACCATTTAAATTCTTCAACTTTTTTTCCACTCAAAGCATATCCTCTGCCACCTCTCCCCCAGTTCACCCTCTACCTCTCCACATTGCACTTCCCCCAAATCGACTAACCACTCTGAAGCCTGCCTTGATGTTGTACTACAAAAATTAACAGAATCCAACAAGAAGCCATCATTGAAGTCTTACATTATTTCTACATTCATATACACCTATTCTTTTTCATAAGCTACTCATGTTGTTATATTTCTCTGACAAGTAAAACATTAAGTGACTCATAACCCAAGGCAAAGAAAGCACTGAAGAGTTTCCCCAAGTTACTAAATAAAGTATATTCTCATTCTAATTCTTCTCAAAGTAATCGCATCAGACAAACTGGAACTGAAACTTGAAGACCACATACATAATTAATTCAATTGGGCTGACTAACAAGATACATCCTACGCAAAGCAAATTATTTAGAAGTAACCAGAATAATTCTTAATTTTCTTGGTTATTCATTCAACGTCGACTGACTGATTTCATTTCCTATTTGGGCTCTTCACAAATATTGATCTCCTTTCAAATTGTATTTTACCTTACAAAAAGATCCATCTTTAAAATACAAGTTAGACTGACATGTAAATTAGCTGTAACTGTGAAAAGAAAAGCTACAACAAATACCACATGTTCAACCCTCACCTAAAATTTCAAGCTAATTAAAACCAAGATAAGCTTACAGATGAGTGAGATAGCACTTTTATTATAACGCAGAAGCATTATTGACTTGCTGCCACGTGTCACTTGAAGATCCTGCTAGTTTAATCCTTCAACGAAAGCTGATGCTTATGCTTTCAGCTTTGTTTAGTGCATCTCTCCATGCTGATTCAATTTGCGACTTTATCAATCTCGTAACCGCTTTAGTTTCTTAGATTAAAAAATAATAATAAAGCAATATCTGCAGTCATGGACAAGATGGAAGCCAAGTGTTTGTTATCATAGTTTCTAGTGCCCCTTTGCAGTCTTAAATAAGAGGCAACAGAAAGTTCTTGGCCTCGTTCTTTTCCAATATCCCTGCGTACCTGGAAGGTAATATCATCTTGCTCCCACAACCCATGTATTTATTCATTCCTGGTGTTATTCATGGAGAGTATCCCATTCACCAAAAAAATTTCTTTTCTGCAACACTAATTCATTTTTCGTTAATTTTTTCTTTTAGCATATTTTTCCTAAAAATGCCTAATTTCAATTTGCATTGGTACAATTTTGCAGCTCATTCAAGGTTGTTTGAACCACTGTTTGTCCGTGTTGCATAATAATTTGATACTTTAATCATTAGCTTATTTTTCCAAAAGAGTCCTAGGTTTTCAATTTTGAAGGGCAACTTGTACAAGACATCGATTAGGTGCCTCAGGGTTTATGCTTTTAGACCCTTTATCAAAGTTCACGTGCTATATTTGTAGTTCAAGGAGACTCGTAACATAAATGTAACCGGCAATCTTAGAACATTTTACAGGCATACGTGTGGCTAAGTACCTGTGTATATTAATGACTTAATGTAACCCACTGACGTGTGTTATCAAACAAATTTTATATAAGTTATATTCGTGCTCAAATTTTTTATATTCTCATTTAATACACCATAGCATTTTTTCCTTATTGTGAGGGGTTGATCAATCATTTGCTATACTCTTTGTGTCGCACATTTTCACAGCAAGTAGAATATAAAACAATGAACCAGTGATCAAATGCACTAAATCAAAGAATACGAAAAAAAAAATTATGAAAAAGGCACCGAGTAAAATGGCAAAAGACCGACATGAAATTCTTATCCAAATACCTGTGAGGAACATGATCCGAAGAAGGCTGCACCCGCTCTAAAGAAACTAATTGCCCTCCAAAGTCAGCCTTGAATTTGTTCACCGCCCTAACCATCTCCGCAGCAGGTCTCTATTGTGTGAAGAGTGCAAAAGTAAAAGATTTTGATACAAAAAATGTTACAAATTAAATTCAGTAGCATTCATTACTTCCACATCCAAAAGTTGACAGACTAAACACTTTTCACAGTCCTGTGATGATCTTTTCATTTTACTTACTTTGGCATTTACCTCTTAGTTCTGCTTAACACTGGCGTACAAGTCATAACCAGATTGAACGGACCATAAATAATGGTTTTCAGACTCCGAGATTACCTACGAAATCAATTTTTTTTATCTAGAAATTCGATAGCTTTCTTCTTTTCCGACCCCAATTATCTTCTCTTAACTTCCAGCTAATTCTTGTTTTCTTGTTTGGAACTTAATTTCGATTATTCCCAAGTGTACAATGTGATTCAACCCCTCTTATCGCCAGCCAGAAGTACATCTATTCGATTTTAACCCATAGAAGACAAGTTGCAAGACCAACTTAAAACAAAATTTGACGAGACAGAATTCGAACTTTCGAACTCATCGACCACAAAATTAACGGCAACAATTACAATTAGCTATATCATCTACACTGAAAGTGAGAAAAGCAATGCACCTTGTAGACACACTCGGCGAGGACCATGCAACATAGAATCTCCTGCAAATCGGAGACCGAATCTGCTTTGACGGCGTAACAGAATTCCTCAATTTGCTTCTTGCGGCGCCCCAACTCTTCCTGAATCTTCTTCTGCTGCTCGCGGCCGCCGTCGACCCAAGGCCACTTCACCACCATCCGAGGCCACGCCGGAGGCCAGGTCACTCTCAGGATTTTGGTCCGCTGATCTCTGATCCATGTCTCCACTCTCCTCTGCAGCGACACCATTTTCCCATGCAATTAGTATACTTCGATTAATTGAGCGGCGGCGATTCACGACGAAGGGATCGGCGGTTCTGGGTTGCACATACAGGATGATGTGATGTGAAAGGTGGCATTTGGGAATGTTATCGGGAGCATATGCCGAATCAGTCAAAATTATTTAAAATTAAAAATAGTCAAATTAATTGGGGAATATAGAAATTTTCTAAAAGAAGAGGAAAAAAAAATGATTTTGCTTATTTTTGGTTTGATTATATTGGAGGTAGTAATTGGATCCCTACTCGGCTTGCACTACAAGGACAATCTGATTGTTAGTCTTCGATCGTATCTTCGATTGTTCGGTTTGTATCACAAAAATAGTTTAATCATTAGTTCATCAATCTTAAATTCAACTTCTAGTTCGAGTAATGCCCACGAGTGACGAGAAATATTAATTTGTACTTGGATGGACTCGAGTCAACCAATTTGGGGGCGGTTTTGTCGTTATTGGCAGTCTCGTAAGACAGAATGCCAAGTGTGTTGAACGATTAATGAAGTCCACCCTTGAAGTGGGAAGGGAAGGCAATTTGGTGGTTGCGGGCCAAATGGATGTTAGGAAATGGTCATTCGTTGTATGGTCGTAAAGAGCGTTTATTATCGAGAGATTTAAGTATTATATTTGGAGTCGATTGAGTGCTACAGTGTTTCTGTAACGTGTTAGTTATGACTTGCAAAAAAAAAATCGACTCTATAATTAATGATGAGAGTTTCACGAAGATATATTACAATTCGGGTATTGGTCAACTGAGATATCGACTCTAAAGAAATGAGTTGTTTTAATGTAGATGAATAGATGATAAAGTAATGGTTGAGGATTTAAAAATAATAATTGGTTTTTGAAATTGATAGTTGGATTGATTGCTCCAGTAGGAGATTTTGTTATTTCTTTAACTTTGCGGCCTTATATGTTGTCTTCGAAAAATTTCCTTTTGTTATAGATACTTGCATTATTTTATAGATTTAGAAAAATTCCCTAAGTACAGGATTTTTTGCCAATTTTTTGCCAAAATTTTGAAATGCATCAATCATGTCTGTGTGTGTATTTTTCCTCGTCCAATTTTTCAATCATTTCCCTTCATTTCAAATTTCTGTATATTTTCTGTGAAAAAATCTTGTACTCATAGTAGGGTTCAT
The DNA here is from genome assembly GCA_903798395.1 of Fraxinus floribunda. Classification (NCBI taxonomy): domain Eukaryota; kingdom Viridiplantae; phylum Streptophyta; class Magnoliopsida; order Lamiales; family Oleaceae; genus Fraxinus; species Fraxinus floribunda. The sequence goes on along the minus strand of CAIGRS010041392.1, from coordinate 30,499 downwards.
CGATGTATATACATTTTTCAACTTCAATATGCACATTAATTGATAAAGATCTTGTACGACTTTTTATGTCAAGAACTTCGATTTTACATTTATGTTTGATGGATTTGTATAATAATTTCCTGAATTTGTGACTCGGGGGGTTGGAGTAGGGTCATGGGGTTTGGAGAGGATTCGATGAAGAAGATGAAAATACACGAACACTTCACGTGACCGATATAATGAAAGAATTTGATAGAGTTTGCAAGTAGAGACCAATTGAAATTATTAATGAAAGTTCGAGGTTAAAATTCTAATGGAAAAAGATGTGAGTACTTATATTCCACTATTAATTGGGAGACAAATATATTGACTATATATCTTATTTTAAACTATTACCTTTTTTTTGTTGAAGTAGGAACTCGCAGTCGCTATTCGTGAGTGTGCACTAGGTAAACAGCGCTCCATGTGCAGTAGCCCACAAACCACACAGGAAGGATAAACCGCACTAGGCAAACCCGATGTGACAGACTCGATCGAGAAAGTGTTGACAGGAAATTCAAACTCGTGACTTTCGGTATCCGAATTCACCTGCTTCACCAATTAGGCCACCACCCGAAGGGGTAGATTATTACTTTTAATTCAATACATTGTCACACCAATCACCATAGTATATTTAAAATTTTAGTCGGTGCTATTGGCGTCAATTTTTCAAACAGAAAAGCAAACCAACCCATCCACGGTATCCAACTCTGTTAACAGATCCAAATGGATGACCCATTAACAAATCTGTTACCCATAAGGAATTCCGAGGACAAGATTTTTGCTATTAATGGTGAGATATTCAGATTCTAAGATTTTATATTGATACTAAGGTAATTTTATAACTAGCGTATATTCTATGTAATTAATAGACTTATTTTATATAATTTTCGTATTTATTTCTATAATTTTGTATTAACTTTCTTTTAATTCAAGGTTCTATCGAAATTAAAAGGCAAGAGGGCCATACTTCAGGCTTAAAACTTGCTATTATAATAATATATCCAGATTGTTGACAACACTTCATGACCTCCTCCTTCGATCCATAGACTATGTGGGTGTTTGACACCCATGCTTTGAAGAATGAGTTTTTGAATAGTGATTGATGTAAAGAATGTATGATGAAAAAGTAAGAAGAAATTTTGAGTTTATGTGTAATATTATTTTATTTGAAGAATGTGTGGTTAAAAATGAGTATTATAGAAAAATGAGAATGAGATTAAAAATAGGTGTCAATTGTCGAAGAGGGGTGAAGTAATATTCAAATGACAATAATAATTTGTAATTAAGCGTAATCACGCGCAATTCAAATATTAATTCACGCTCGTACCCATGAAAAAAATTATGGTAATAATAGTTTCGTTTTACACATATCTCCATTATTAGTTAGTAAATTTTAAATCAACGAGATAATATAAAAATAAATTAAAAACGCATGCCAAGAAATGCGAGAAAAAGTGATAAGAGCAAAGTCTGAACTCATATTTGGTGGTGATTAAAATTCAGCTTTTAATCTAAATTAAAGTCAACGATCAAATTTAATTACATATTTCATGAATTTCACAATTTTTCAACCACGTCTTTTATCAAAATTTAATAAAAAATTGATTTTAATCCCAATGACTTGGCTCCGTTTGATGGGCATTATTTTTTAAAACTTGCTATTATAATAATATATTTTGACTAGAGTTAATTTCATAAATCGTCGTTTTTAAATTATTATAATGATTTAAATATTTTCACTTAATAGTTTAAGAATTGATCGAGATGAAGTGGGTGTTTGACATCCATTCTTTTGAAGAATGAGTTTTTGAATAATGATTGATGTAAAGAACGTGTAGTGAAAAAGTAAGAAGAATTTTTGAGTTTATGTGTAATATTATTTTATTTGGAGAATGTGTGGTTAAAAATGAGTACTGTAGAAAAATGAGAATGAGATTAAAAATGGGTGTCAATTGTCAAAGAGGGGTGAAGTAATATTCGAATAATAATAATAATTTGTAATTAAGTGTAATCACGCGCAATTCAAATATTAATTCACACTCGTACCCATGAAAAAAATTCTAGTAATAATAGTTTCGTTTAACACATATCTCCATTATTAGTTAGTAAATTTTAAATCAACGAGATAATATAAAAATAAATTAAAAACGCATGCCAAGAAATGCGAGAAAAAGTGATAAGAGCAAAGTTTTAACTCATGTTTGGTAGTGATTAAAATTCAGCTTTTAATCTAAATTAAAGTCAACGATCAAATTTAATCACATATTTCATGAATTTCACAATTTTTCAACCACGTCTTTTATCAAAATTTAATAAAAAAAATTGATTTTAATCCCAATGACTTATAATTTGAGAGTGAAATTAAAAAAAAAATATGTTAATTCTTAATTTGATTTAAATTTCAGATTTGGTCCTCAAAGTATTGTCTAAGTTACAAAGTGGTACACAGCCTGTAGATACTTAAGTCACATCATTGTCCTTTCCCACTGAAATATACTTCGAAACGTACTACCCTTTTCTGTAATGGCGTCCTTCTCTCTAACCCTGGCCGCTCTCTTTCTAGCAACACTTTTGGTACTTCCACCGTCGCTGGCGGCGGCGGCCACCTGTACATCACAGACCTTCACAAACAATAAACTCTACTCCTTTTGCAACGACCTCCCTGCACTTAACTCCTACCTTCACTGGACCTATGATCCGACCCAGTCCACGCTAAGCATCGCCTTCGTAGCCCCACCTGCCAAGCCCAACGGCTGGATTTCGTGGGCCATCAACCCAACCGCTACCGGCATGCTCGGGTCTCAAGCCCTCATCGCATTCAAAGACTCCAAGGGTGCAATGACCGTTAAGACATACAACGTTAGTTCCTACGGTCCTCTGACTGAATCCAAGGTCTGGTACGAGGTTAAGGAATCTTCTGCGGAGTTCTCCGGCGGGGTTATGAGGCTTTTCGCCACTATCGTTCTGCCAAAAAATTGGAAGAGTACAGTGAACCATGTCTGGCAGGTGGGCCCTTCGGTGACCGGTGGGGTCCCGGATAAGCATGAATTCCAACCCGGGAATATGAATTCTAAAGGCAGTCTTGATTTGTTGAGAGGACAGAGCACTGGTGGCTCCGGCGGTGACTCTAGAACCAAGAAAAGGAATGTAAGTTACTTTTTATTAATGAAATTTAATTTTTTACTAAAAATTTAGCCTGTGTAATTAAAATTTTCAACCACATTATTTAGATCATATCAATAATTTTTCCTCTTTTTCAACTATTTCATAATACATTCTTCCAAAATAACGCGTCTCAAACACGCCATTAATCTTATAGATTTCTTTATTGCTGTTATTGTCACCGTTCTTACTATTGATTGGATATTCAAGAATTTAGGACTGTTGAATTTTAAGTTTTTATACTCGGGATTTAGATGGTTGATTCATATTTTTCCATGGATATAACTAAGGAGAGCCAGAGAGAGAGGGCTAAAATTAACGTGACTTGTTATAGTTGTTAAAGATCTGGTTGCTTTAACTAATTGAGTTGATCTAGCATTCGTATTAATGTAATAAAAGAATTTGACATTTACTTGGAACACGATTAGTAGATCTGCCTATGATTGAATACCTTATGAAGAAAATTTAAATTGTAACAAATTGGTTATGTATTCCCTCAGATCCATGGGATTTTGAATGTTGTGAGCTGGGGTCTTTTGTTTCCAATCGGGATCATCATCGCAAGGTACTTAGGGGTGTTTCCATCTGCCGATCCACTATGGTTTTATCTCCACGTTTCCTGCCAAATCTCGGCCTATGCCATCGGGGTTGCTGGCTGGGGAACCGGTCTTAAACTCGGAAGTCAGTCGAAGGGTGTTCAGTATTCTGTCCACCGCAATATTGGGATTGCACTCTTCTCTCTAGCAACCGTGCAGGTAAATTTCTCTCTTCAAGATAACCATTTCTCCTTGTCTCTCTTCGTGAATCCTTTTTATGAACACTGTGATCTATCTGTTCTCTAAAAAGGAGGGTCCTTTCTTGGCTTGAATGACGACAAGGGTTTTGGATATGATAATTGAATTGATTGCTCAACTAGGCAGATTTGTTTATTTAACTTTGCTTACATATCTATCTATTTGATGCTGAATTCGAATTTTTCTTTCTGTTATAGATATTTGCATTATTCTTGAGACCGAAAAAGGAACACAAGTATCGGCTTTACTGGAAAATCTACCACCACGGAATCGGGTATGCAATTCTTGTACTTGGCATCATCAATGTTTTCAAGGGTCTAGATATCTTAAATCCCGAGTCAAAATGGAGGCAAGCGTATATCATAGTGATTGCGGTGTTGGGAGGTATTGCCCTATTGTTGGAAGCGTTTACTTGGATGGTTGTTTTAAGGCGAAAGAAGTCTAGTACGTCGACCAAACCCTACGGTGGTTTCAATAATGGAATTTGAAGACATCCACTCCGCCTCACGATCTATAGCTTCTTGGCATGTGTAACAAAAGAAAAATAAGTTAAAATATTGTTCTATCTTATAACAATGTTGTTAGGTGCTGCGTACCAAACATGTCATTTTTGCATCCACAAGCACATGTAATTTTCGTATCATCAACTTCTATTAACATATTTCATATGATACGACATTAGTCATTCGAGAGATGCACATGACTAGTCCACCATACTCATACAAAGCTTTGTATTAATACAAGTTCTTAGTATTGTTACATTTTTATGTTAATTCGTTTCATTTAATATAAAATTTAACCTCAATATGTTCATATACATCTTGAAGTGGTCATCCTAGGTAGATAATAGATTGTGCACATGATGGCTCATTGTGATTCAAGTAAAGGCGCCTTCAATTTCGGATTCCCCATTGATTTTTCATTCAAAACGTTGACTTAGATCAGTTCGGTAAGGCAGGAAATTTGCTGTTTGATTCATTTTTAATAAAGAGCGTGAAATTTTAGCAAAATATTTTGTCTCTACTATGATCTAAGTTCAGTTCAAATAGGACTTTGTCATGTGAATCCGTGAAGGAATCTATTGGGACACGAGTTTTGCTTAGCACGCTCAATTTACTTATCAAATATGAATAATCTATGGTCAATTATCTCTTTTGATACAAAATATTCTTGACATATACTAATTTATGCATCGAATTATTCCTCGTAGTACAATGCCCTTATTTCATATAGCGCGTTAGGTCGTAACAAAATTAATTCTTAACAACCGTTACATCAAAGAGTCATCCGATAGATAAATTTTGACCGCAACAATCATGATTTACACGGTTTTTCCACTAAAGATGTCTATATTTGGCAAATTTTAATGGTTATAAATATGAATAGTAGTTGATCCTACGTAATCTGTGGATAATAATGAATATGTAGTTAAATTAAAGAAGTCCAGACTAACTCCGTGCCACTAACCATGGTAAGATGAGGGCAAGGGTTCTCCGAAATTACTAAGCACAAGGAGCTCTTAGGTGATGAATCGGGTTGAAAGTGAAAGTCGTCCAGAATTGACGGAATGCTTTGGTTTCTTGATTTTTTCGATCTTGCTATCTATTTCAATCATTTCGCTCTAACGTTCGTGAATGATAACTTAGCTTTGAATGAATTTATAAATCCAAACTGATGTCTAATTTTCCAGCAATGTGATCAAACATATACAAGAAAAAGTGTGTTGATTTTAGTTGGGAGTTGGTCCCCCATCATCTTTTGCATTGCTTGAAACTGCTTTTCACTTTTTTGTGGGATGCATTGATGTTTCACCCCGAACATGCTGGAGAGGGGAAAAAACTCAAAAATCCTCCTTTTTTGGCTGGATTTGACGGTAATTAATTAATAATTTTTACACACTTGATGATCTGTCACGAATTAATTTTATAAGAGGAAAATTCACAAAATGTCCACTTTTTGTGTCCTTTTGCAAAAATGTCCACCATTGTAAAAATGTCCATTTTGAAAGAATTTAGACCAAAATACTCTTGTTAACAATTTATAGTTCCACATAAACACAAAAATGTTCACTTGACATATAACCATAACCTATTTATTTCAAAAGTACAATTCTCAAATCGCAATAAATGCAATTTTTCTCATTGACGTATAAATGTCGAGAACGACATTTCAAATGTAGAGAAATGTCATTCTAGACATTTAATATGTCGAGAACAATATTTGAAATGTTGAGAACGACATTTGAAATGTCGAGANTTTTTTTCCTTCTTGTTTCACTGTCCGTAGCAGCTTTACCAAAGGTAAATATCTGTATCTCAAACTTTCCTTCCCTAGTGTAATCCTCTCACGGGGCATGTATCTATTAAAACTCGTCTGACAAAACCTACGTTAGTGAATGTTTGGCAAAGCTTTAAATATTGGGCAAAGCCCCTTGTACCGAGGACGTGTCCCCCTCTCACAAAAAAGCTGGCCCCACCTGAATAAAAAAATGCCGACGCGTGGACCCCATTTTCTGCTGTGAGTGGGGTGTAGAAGATTAGGTAAAAAATTAGGTACACGTAGCACGACCCAAAAAACAAATTGCTTCAATTTTCCATTAAGGGCATAATGGACAATTTTGTACAAAATTTAAAATGGTGGACATTTTTTAAAATGCCCCTTTAATAATTTCAGTTTTATTATTAATTACTTCGAGGTTTTTTTATTTGAGTGACTAAAAAGTAAAATGTGACACGGGCATGATTCCTTTAATATGGAGTGAGGTAAGCAAGAACTTACTTTTGGGGAATTAAATAAAGAAAAGGAAAATGAAAGTGGGGTAAGGAAACTACGAGTATACAATAAGGGGTTGGTTGCGTTAAATTGTAAGCGTGCCTAATACGGATATTAATTTTAAGCATCATTACAATAATAGTTAATACGAGGTATAATTCTTTTTCTTTTTCTCGAACAAAATAGAAATCACAAATCTAGTCAATCATTGATCAAGTAAGAGTGTGTTTGATTGTCAATATTTTTCATGAAAAATGTCTCTTTTTCCATCCAAATTCTTACTTTTGTGCTGTTTGATTGCCAATATTTTCTAAGGAAAATATTTTCTTACTTTTGCACAGGTTTGATTTTATCAATAAATCTAATTCTTTTGTTTTTGTCTTAAATCCTTCTACCCTTAAATCCACCTCAAAATAATATTCAACGAATTGTTCAAGTATTTGCTACGTATTAAATTCATCTTACATTCAAATTATATCTGTGTAGAGATTGAAGGCACCATTGAACAATACTTATAAAAATTGATTGAATAATTTTCATAGAAAAGTTACAATTTCCATGGAAAAAGTGACAAATTCTTTGGAAAATAATGGTTATCAAACAACAAAAGTTAGAAAAAATGATTATTTCCATGGAAAATAATAACTATCAAATGCCAAAAGATGGAAAAATACAATATTTTCTAGGTTGAAAATTAAGTCAATCAAACATGTGTAATTGATATTTTCCATACAAATAATTTNCTTGGAAAATAGTGGTTATCAAACAACAAAAGTTGGAAAAAATGATTATTTCCATAGAAAATAATGACTATCAAACACCAAAAGATGGAAACAACAATATTTTCTAGATTGAAAATTGAGTCAATCAAACACATTTAATTGACATTTTCCAAGCAAATAATTTCTAGGCAATTCAATTGCCTAGAATTTATTTTATTTCCATGTAAATTACATATTTGCAATCAAACGCACCCTAATTGAAAAGCATTGGAAACACAACAATCATTCAAACGAAATAAATAGTAAAGTCCAAAGTTTTGAAAAGGAACCTATGATATTTCACCCCGAAAGTGAGAAAGAATAAGAAAAATAATCTTGAAATCTTGAATCTCTTTAACATTTTTGAATAACCTTCTACTACAAAATCTAAGCAACTGTATGGAATTTTTTTTTGAAAAAAATATATGTTTTGTACCCAAAGTTTCTCTCCTCTTTTATAGCCCTGAAGTAGGTTAAACTCGTGCTCATATAATTATTATAATTACCCCTAAATACATTCACGTCGCATGTTCTTATAAGTGTACAATATTTTAATTGTATTGTAGATCTATAATTTTTTAATAATGTTATATAGCATCACTGATATTATAACATCAATCAATGCAGCATTAATCTTATGATGTTTAATCAATTAATAACACTTGTATACTACTTAAATTGTGCTTGACACTAGTCACCACTAGATTTTGCCTCCCTGCTACTCATAATATCTACCGTATATCTTAACTTTCTTCGTCGTGTTTTATTTTCAAGCTTTCATTAATCAGTATATCTTATTCTTGATAAAGGTTTTCATCCGAAGAAATTGCTAAGATGAAGTAAAAAGACTCATTCATTCATCATATTTTTGAATGTGCCAAAAAAAAAAAAAAAACATTAATACAAAATTGCAACCAAATATGTCTCTTGCTTTAAAGCATATCAACAAATTATAATACTTTCACACACCATGTGCTCGTGGCAAAGCCAGCACATAGGAAGGTAACGCAGTCGCTCATGCTGGCTTCATCGAAATTTTCAGGTTGGAAGCAGGCAAGCATCCCCACACGCCAATGTTGCAGACGAAAAGCTTGAAAGGAATGAAGATGAGTTTTTGGGCTTTTTTTTTTTTTAAATAATAATAATTGTGGACCCTCTTTTGGGCTTTTTAACAAAAAATTAGGCCCATATCCATAGGCTTGTATTGTGATTATCTACAGGCCTTTTAAACGACTAAGCATGCAAATAGATAAACTAATCCCCAACTCCTACTTTGCAGCCTCGATCGACACCTAGCCTTCTTCAGCTTTGTGAGTTTGTGGCCTATGCCTGCTTCCACCGAGTCGTCGACGCCGAGCCTCCACCCTCCGCCACTACCTGTCGTTGCTGTACAAGCCTTTCTTCTTTTTCTTTTTTTGGTTCATTTTTGGGTGCCATTTTCATTGGGGAATGATATGTGATTTATGACTGTTGGGGAATTTGTAATTTTTTACAGATTAATTGGTGGTTTATGATATATATATATATGTTGATCGTTGACTTACAAATTTAGTATTGTGATTTGGGTGATAATTTTTTATTTACATATTGGTAATTTGTGAATATATGATTTATTAAAATTGTAAAAATGCTTTGTGATTTGGGATTTGTTAATAGATTATGAAGTAATTTTGCTCCAAATTCCGACAATTGACAAAGCAATAACTAGTTGAGTTCAAAAGCAAGAATGCCTTTGTTCTCAAGACCTTTTCGGCTTGACAAGTAAAAGTTATGTACATTTTTTATATGTTTTTGATAAGGAGATCTTTAAAAGAACATAACAAGATACATTTTTACTATTTGATATTAATAATGTCACAAAATCTACGACCAGATAACTTAGAGCTTGTTTGGTATTAATTAAAATTGAAAATATAGCCGTTATTGGATTTCACTCATTTAATTAAAGTCAACAATAACGACTAATTTTTCAATTTTAATCTGATTTTAATCTCTATCAAATACGTCCTTAATACAAGACAGATATTGCTATTGCAGCCATTGACAGTCAACGGTCAACAATCGTAATAGCTCATTAATATTTCAGAATACCGTGCCGTATATATTTTATCTATTTTTATCAAAAAGCTCGATCACACCGTCTCTAACTTATCAATCAAATGATTCAAATTCAATCATTAATCCACTCCAAGTACTGAGTATGTGAGTATCCCGAATGAAGATTATGACACTGACTATAATATTTGGGACCCACGTTTTTGCCCTTTGATCTTGGGGCAAGTAGGGTCTTACTATATAGTAATTAAACTTTATAATTATTTGTATGTGTCATTATGATGTATAGATGACGAGAATATAAAAATGGGACTTTGAATCCACTTTATGAGGTCAATTGACATGTGACCCCATTATTCTCATCGCTCATCATTCAATTGATTCTTCAAAACGACTGGACCCTACACAAATTGTTGATTTTTTATTTTTATTTTTTCAATTTTAATTTCGTGACCGGACGTGTAGAATGGCTGAATGGGAGAAAAAACTTTTGGACCTATTGAATTTTTTGTAGTCGAGCCTGTGATCAATATAAGTAATTAGATAATAACGTTTCATAAGTTGAATTGAATTATATTGAAGTTCAGAAAAAGTGACTTCGAGCTCGACAGTTCGACTAATCAAACTCGTGACTGATCATATTTATATTTTTTTATTCTCAATTATTATTTATTAGCAACTTTCTTTGGTTCCAGATAAAGGAACCCATTTTCATCGAGTTTTTTCTTCTCGAGTTTATAGGGATTTGTAAAGGATTCAAAATCATTTCATATTTTAATTTTTTCACATGCTAGGTTTTGAAGCTCGCATGTGCCTAAATTCACGGCTGTTTACCCTCTTAAAATCTACACTTCCTCGTAGTTTAATCTGACGCTGCGACTTTTTAATTAATAATTTAAGATTAAGTACTAATAACTTTTCTTCATAATTATTCAAAATAAGAACACCGTCTACTTTCAAAAGCTTTGAGACACACCCACACACGCACACATATGTATCCTCAAAGGTTAAGTTTTTAAGTGCTTATAACTTATAAGTAGCGTGTTTATAGAATATGTCGTTAAAAGGTAAGTAAAACTGTGAATCATATGAAATGTGTTGATAAAATTGGAGTTTAATCAGCTTATAATCACTTGTAAGCTTTGCCAAACATGGCCTAAATCTTGTTCGCTGGGGAAAAAAATTATGGTTAACGTATTTCTCAAAATATTTAAATGTAGAAAAATTATAAATTATGCATTTGGTGCTTGGATCAACCACATTGGGGCCAAATCATTGTGCTCTTGGATTAGCCACAATCATTTCAATTTTGAAAAGTAACTACGTAGGTTTTTAATATCACTGAATGATTTAAGAACATACGTATTGAAGTTGGCAGTAGGCCCTACAAAAATTATGAATAATAAATAAATAGTAATTATGAATGTATAGTTAAAAGCAATGCTCGATTTTGACTGTACCCATAATCATATATGAATTAGTTGTCAAACTGTCTTTAAAATGATCAGGACACGAACATAAATACTAGGAAAATTCTCCATGTATAACGGTGGAAGAGAATTGTTTAAAGAATAGCGTCACACTATCATTTGTCAGTTTAAAACACAGTCGACTTTTTCATCCAATCGTTTCCCTCCATATCATTTTATGTAATTCCTTATGTATCATTTTTATGTACAAGTAACATAATCCATAAATAATCAAAAAGAGAGAGAATTTAAATATCTTATATGATACCTTGTGGCCTATTGCCGAAAGTCGATTCTCCCTGGATCGATGCTCGAGAGATTAATGAGGATGAATTGTAAATTCGTTCGAGTCCCATCAGGGCCACTGAGGTGAGTATCGAGCAGTAAACTTCAGAGTTCCGTGGAATTAGTCGAGGTACGCGCAAATTGATCCGGACATCCACGGTTATTAAAAAAAAAAATTAGCTCAGCTAATAATTTGCTAATCTACCATGAGATGGTGTAACCTCATCGTACTTGCAAAATATCCTATACAAAATATAAAGACAAAAAAACAATCTAATGATCTGCTAAATCCTTCATTTGTCTGGTAGTTCAATTTTTCTATGAATAACATGAAAACGGTTGAGCAGCCATCCAAAGAAGTAAAATACAAAAAAATATGGTTGAGCCACTTTTTTCGAATGACAATAAAACATGGTCCATGTTCATAACTCATTAAAAATGTCTGAAAAATAATCTAAATAAATAGTCAAAGTATGCCTAAAATTGTCATTATTCCAAACTCTATTTTCAACAAATATTGGACAAAACCCACACCATGTGTGGATGTGGAATAATTTATCATGTCCACATTTATTTTTTCGTCCACTAGCAAAAGGGAACAAAGACCGTTGCATTATAGACAAAAAGGTTGGTGCCTCGGTGGTGTAGACTGTAGATTGAAAATTTAATTTTAATCACGGGGTAGATTCATAGAAATCCCCAAACGCATTAAATTCCATATGCTAGTGCCAATATTTGGTCTTCTTTTTCTCCTTCAAAAAAGGGCATTATGCGGAAAAAATAGACGTATTGTACTATTATATTAGATTCGTTTTGAAATTTTACGATGACGTGAACATTGATCTTGTACAAGCTAAATCTTTTTAAGAGCCTGTTCAGTAGAGATTAAAATCGGATTAAAATTGAAAAACTAGTCATTATTGTTGACTTTTATTAGACGAATGTGATCCAATAACGATTATATTTTCAATTTTAATTGAATTTTAATCTCTGCCGAACACGTCCTAAATCTCTTCCAAATTCATCGTAATGAGTGGAGGAAATGTTGTTTCATTTGATTATACTCTTAATATTAGTGATTTAAACTTCAAAAAATCACGTTCAACTTTGGCAAACTCTTCGAACTTGCCCATAGGATGGGCATGGTCCAGTTTTTGTGAGATTTGGATGGAACCAATCATAAAACTTGACATCTTTTATAAAAATCGACTGATTATCTACGAGAGAGCAAACCACCTGGAAAAAGGGTCCGACGGATTCATAAAGATTTCACAGGAATTTTAAATTTAAAAACATTGAACCATACGAAGTATTTGAGGGTGCATCATCTTGTTCAATGAATACATAGAGAAAGAAAATCTGACCGTATTGTCAATTTCAATGTTAAATTTAAGAATCAGCTCTCGATCCTAAAATCTAAATAAATCAAATCTCGTCAATTTTTAACATTTTCTAATCACCGACATAATTGACAAGACTAAATATCGTGACTCCATATATTCCATGTTGTCCCATTACATAATAGCACGAGTGGGGAGAAATATGATGGTCTAGGCATCATTGCTCCCTTTAGCATGCCGTGGATAATGAGGCAATCTAAAACTCCTATTAGCTATCCATGACAATTGTTGTCGTGTTCGTAATTATGTTTGTGTCCTATCATTTTAATTTTTCAAATCAATTGAGTTTTTTTATCGAGAATGCGTACTTACATTTTTAATTGATATAGTAATTGAAAAAAAAAAATCGCATAGTTAATTTAAAAATAATTATGGCCGGTCCATACTCCATAGGCAGAATAATTTGTACCCCAATGTGTAAGAACTACATATTGGAATCCAGCAATTATTTAATAACGAGATTATTAACACGACTGTTTTTTTGTTGGACAATGATAATCATTGTATTGTTAGTAATTGGAGTAAGGATTGTGCTACTTATACATTGAAATAGTATATAAAAAATTATATAAAATGATATGAAGGAAAAGATTGAATGACAAAGTTGACTGTATTTTAAACTAACAAACGATAGAGTGCAACGTAACATATGTAATTCTTTAGGCTAAAGCCATTTGTACCCGGGGGTTCACACCTCGGGTTACCTGATCCCACCGCCCCCCTCATAATGTGGGGGGCTCGAGGTGAATAAAATAATGAGCGGGCCCCCCCATTGTGAGGGAGATGCGTGTGCCCGAGTAATGCTACATGTAACTCAAAGTAAGATCCATTATTTATTGTCTAATGCTTTAAAGTCTACGTTACCAAACATGTGAGGTGGATTATTAGCAATATTTAAAAACAAATTGAAGTGAAAGAACGTTGGAAAAATGAGCCCCTTAATTGTAGGATTAACAAACATTTGGGGATCTCAAGGAACCAAATCCTTTACAGCTAAGCTTATTTTATTGGATGAATTTGTGGTGAATATTGTTTACTGTAGCAAACAGAGGTTGAAAAAATGGTAAACAAACAAGGGCTAAATAAAGGTATTGAAATAAAGACATTAATTAAGAATGTCTTTTCTTCATGTCACCACCTTAATTTTCCCTTATAATTTACAATTTCATGAAACCCTATAATTTTCCCTTAATTTATAATGATTATCATACCAATCGCAATCCGTGTTCTCGTTTTAATTTGAATTTTTAAAAACAGAAAAGCGAAAAAATGAATTTTGAAAAATATTAATGCAAGTTAGTTTAATATGTATGAACATATCATTCATCTCGTCCCTCTTTCCTAATCATGTTCATCCCGCAAGATCGATATCACACAAATCATGCTTACATTGTACCAAAAAATTAATGGGACAAAAGATATTGAAACATCCAAAGATATCATGCCATTGTCAAATAGTATTTTTATTGTAGTAATAACCAAACAAGAAAATTACTAATTTTCCCATCTACTTAAATAAGTGGAATATGTAAATAATATTTCACCTCCTAATTTTTTATCCCAATGTATATGAAAATTGAAAAATCACAACCTTAAAATCTAAAACCAGTGGATTAGTGGAATCACCAGTAGTAGCACAGAAGCACCATACACCGCAATCCTCGAACTTCCACTACCATTCCCGTTTTGCCGTCCATTCCCACTCCCGGCAGTTGGCGACGGTGCCGGAGCCCGCGAAGGAGTCGATGCGGTGGCCTCACTCACCAACGACAATAGGCCTTTTGAGTTCAAGTTATCCGACCCAAAATCATGCTTTTCTGGCATCCCATTCCTCACCGCAGAACCAACCTGCCAAACCTGATTCAACTCCGTCGCGTCACTGGGCAAAGCAAGTTTGGCGAATATTCTCATCGCCCCGCTGGAAAATTCCGCCTTCTTGTCCAACACGTCGTAAAATAGCTTCGACTCGACTATAGAGCTATAAGACGAGATATTATATGTTTTGACAACCATAGATCCATTGGAATCCTTGAATGCAACGAGTGATTGTGACCCCGCCATGCCGATGCCAGTTGGGTTCAGAGCCCAAGCAATCCAGCCGTCGGGCTTGGCCGGAGGGGCAATAAAGGCGACGGAGAGAGTGGGTTTGGGCATGGCAGTTGGGTCATAGGTCCAGTGGAGATATGCCTTGAGTACTGGAAGATCGGTGCAGTTTGTGAACCGTGTGTTTCTTTGTGTAAAGGTCTGTGACGTGCAGGTGAGGGAATAAGCCGGTGAGATTAGCAAAGCCGTGGCAATGAAAAAGAATGGATTAAAAGATGCCATGGGTTCAATTAGAACTAAGATACAGGAAGATTATGCTAATCTTGAGAGGGTTAAATAGAGGTGTGGTGTGTGTTTTGAGGTGTGGACGTTTCTTAACCCAATTAGAATATGACACGTGGATAATAGGAAGTGTTCATAGTGCTTGATATGTTCTTGGTCAACTGTTTAAATGCGTGTACATACAAGTTTTGTCGCGGCATGAAAACAGCGAAATTTCAAGGTTGAACGGTCAATGTTCTCATATTCGATGTAAATATTTGAAGAATAAATTTTATGAAAAGGTAGTATTTTTGAAAAATGTATGATAAAGTAATGAATTTCAGTTACTACTAAAGTCGGTGAAATATTTATATCGAGTTGGTTTTGATCCCTTTCGATTAATGTTAATTGTAAGCCAGCAAAAAGTGTAATGAATGCGATGTTAAATAAAAGAAAATTCTTTTCAATCTAAACTTTTCCTATGAAGGAGTAAATTAATAGTAAAATCCCAATTAAAAGGTAACCTTTCCCGAGTGGATTCATTCCACAACGTAGCAGGTGGATTGCACTAGAATTTTTTTTGTCGTTTTTCATATAATTTCATGCCTAGATGGATGAGGAGATAAATGGGTGACGAACTTTAAGATATATGATCTGTTGAGTACAGATTTTTTCTACATAGTTTTGAATTTTACTCACATGGGAGTGGACCCCATGTGCGTAAAAAATTGATTTTCCCCCCATGAGTCTAGCAGGACTCTATTTCCTTCGATATTTTCAACATTTTTTCACATCACTGTCCAAATTGTGCACGTAAGAAGTGTCAAACATAATGGAGATTTAGCCACTGTTTGAGTCATTAAAATTTTCATTCTTCTACTCATTTTTAACTACACATTATTCAATAAAATAATATTTTTCATCACATCAATAACTTTCATTTTTTTTTTTTCAACCATACATTCTGTATCAATCTACTATTTCGAAATACATTCTTCCAAAATAATGTGACTCGAACACACCCTTACCATTGTTCTCATTGATAATTAGACATGTAAAATGAGTGTTGTACGTTCCGTTGATTTTTGGTTATGGCACGAACAAGAAGTTGTCAGTTGTAAAGGGCTGGGATTCGTGTGAAAAGTGGAGGTAGGAGCTATTAGTTCATGGCTCCATTGAAATCTAAGATTATTTTTTTTTATGACTTTTTATTTTTTATTCTTAACATTTTTATGTTTTTGAATTTAAAAACTTTCCCGTAATTATTCTAGACCAATATTGAATCGAAGTACTGACTCAGCCACTATCTAAAAAATAAGTAAACACTACCATGTGGGGGTTTCGTTTGACATCGACGTGCCTCGCCTGACAATGACGTGACATTATTGACATCGTTACTTGTCAAGTTTGTATTTGTGACAATATCATCATCATGTATTTTGCAAAGTCTTCGCATAGATATTAACCTTTGGCCGAACTTTGACTTTAGGTGAACTTTCCAAGAGACTATACATAAGAGGCGAGGACAGGCTTTGATAGTTAAGACAATTGCAAAATCTTCGCATAGAGATTAACTACCCTTGTGCAAAAAATCGTTGAATCCCGTCCTATAGGACGAGACGAGCTTTGCTCACTAATGATGTCCAAATGTCCAGTAGCAGCGCTAAATACATGGATAGTTGGCTATTAACTAATCATGACAAAAAAAATAAGTTTAAACAAAAAAAAAAAAAATAGGGAATCATCTAAGAATACGTCATTAAAAAAATAAATAAATTTTTTTAATTTACGTGCAAAGTATTTTATTTTAAGATTGTATAGTTAAAAATGAATTTTGAATCATGGAAATCAAAAATCATATGGAAAAAAAATACCGGTAAATTTTAAAAGCTCATTTTAACTTTTATCTAAATCATGCCAGACGAACTTAATATCTGTGTCGGACACGAATCCAAGACACACACAAGAATAATAATTTGGTCTGTAAACATCATAATTGACGTAAAGGTGGCATGGGTTGTTGGCATGGTTAGAACCACTCGTAAATAGGTAGAAATATTTGACTAAATCTAATCATGAATATTTTATTTGAGTGAAGACTTGAAAATTGACTCCAATTACTTCTACCTTTCATTAATTCATTTCATGCAATACAAGTGTAATTTACCAAGTCAGTTTAATGGGGGGGAAAAAAAAGCAACTTTTGAAGCTTTCAACTTATTTCTTATTCTTTAATTAACATTTGTTTGGTTCTCATTATTTTTAAAATATATTTTTCTCTTTCTTATTTTCAATCACACATTTTTCAATAAAATAATATTACATGCAAATTCAAAAATCTTCCTTATTTTTTTATCAAAACACTACTCCAAAGTGCATTTTTGTCAAAATAAAATAAAAAATGGGGCTCAAACAAGCCCGTAATATAGTGACATCTTTTGATCTCTAATTCAGAAATTCTCCAACCAAACTTGAAATATGGAACTTTGGTGGGGTTAGTTTAAAGTTTTCTCCTCGCCATAATTATGAGGCCATGTAATCTCCTATTTGTTGAATCGACGTGTTGCAATGGGATTTAACCCTAGCACCGTTTAAATAAAAATAAATTTTTGGATAAATTTTGATAAAAAATGATAAAATGTATGATTAAAAGGTCGATAAAAGTTGTAGATACTGTGAAGTTTTTATTAATTTCTTTAACTAAACTAAACTAAACATGAGTATATCGGCTTGTATAGTGTTTAATTATCGTGTAAGAAAATAACGTTTATGTATTGAAACCAAGATAGGGTTGATTGTGAGATTCGCTTTACTTATCGAAGTTGATTTTTTACTGCGTGGTGAATAAAAGGGAAAATTACTGTGCCTCTGGTAAAGATCGAAGCCTTGTTATTGAGGTAGACTATTGGACCTTTGGTAATCAAGGCCCAATAACTTGTTATCGAACTTACAAAATTAAAACAAAAATATAAAAATTCCATTACAAATTCGAGAACTGATGGGGCTTAGTGTCGGGATAATTTTTGGTATAATTCGAGAATAATTGTGTTTTTAAAATATTTTGTGTAATTTTTTTTAAAAGATATAATGATATTAAGTAACAGTAATTTTCAGCTACATCAATTTGTAGTATTTTTCGGTTTTCACATAATTTTTTCTCTCTCTCAAATTAATCCAACAAAATATCTTTCCTCAAGAATCAAGTCGCAAAAATATATGCATTAACACAAAATATATGTTACTTTTAGACCCTATTTGGTGGCCATTTTTTTTTTTTTTTTTGGTAAAAAATATTGTTTTAAATAGTGAATTTCTCGAGAATTGTGGTTAAAAAGTAGAGAAATTTTCTTAGTTAACATGTAAAATATTTTATTGCGTAAATATATAGTTGAAAATGATTATATAGAATAGAAGAGTTTTGAAAGAGCGGAAGATAAACGTGGGCTTAATTGTTAACCTTTTAGCTTTTATGAGTCAATGTTAACAATTTTTATTACTTGGCCTTGGTTAAGAGGAGGAAATTAGGTCAATTACTCTAATAAAATAGCAAATTAGATTTATACCCTAAAAAGATTAACACATTCTCACACCGTATTTAATACTTAATACGTTCATCTCCTTCCACCATATCATAATCCACATCCGTAAATCCCACCCCAGTCGACACCGCGACCACCGCACCCTCATCTCCATTTTTCATAAACCTTTCAATTTTCTTTCTTAGACCTAAATTTCATCAATTCCACCTCCTTCTAGTTCCTCGTCTACTTTCTTACACATTTCCTCTGTCTCCTTCTTGCTACGGTGGCGATGATGCTTTCGATGTTGGAAGGCTACTCCAAATCTTCGGAAGCTGGGAACATCAATCGTGCAAAGGTGCTAGTATTTAGCAGATGAAGCAAGACTATAATTTCAAAATTGGGACATGTGCTTACTCGGGAGTTTTTTTGTTATTGTTAATTTCAATTCTAGAGTTTTGTTTCTCACATGTTCAATTTTCTTAATTTTGCTTTAGTTCTTGTTTATGGGCTATATTTTGATGATAGATTTGAACATGAACATGAGGCCATTAATTATTATAATTTATTTTCTTGTTTCTGTATTCATTTTACATACTTGAAGCATTTCAACACTAAAACACTTTTCTTGAATTTAGAGTTATTTTATTTCTGGGATAGAATTGAAAGAAAGAAAACACTATAAATTTTCATCTTTTTCAATACACACACCGCTTGGCCTTTTATTAACGTAGATGAATGAGGAGGTGGGGATCCTTTTCCTTTTCCTTTTCACTAGGAATTTTGTTTTTTCTTATTTGATTGAGCATCAAATTCGTATAAGATTGACTTAAATGGAGGTCAATAAGTTGGTAGATGGTGGTGGTGAATTTACTTAAAGATGTTTCGCGTCTTGATTAGTGTTTTGTCGATGAATCGATTTCAATGCTTTTGGGCGAACGAAGAAAGGGAAGGCATAATGGTCTTGTTACTTTTTTTTTTTTT
>CAIGRS010041392.1:0-10822 GCA_903798395.1 Fraxinus floribunda | reverse complement strand
TTTTTTTTTTTAATTATGTCACTTGTGGAACTGATTCTGGAATAAAGTTGAAGTCTGGTTTCAAAACAGAAAAGCAAGGTCTATTTTGTATTATTCAGTGAGTGCACCTGGACGTTAATTTTGGATTATTGATGCATTTATGTGTGTATTTATGCAGAACAAAGTTGAAGCAAACAGAAGTTGATTGTGAGTATTTGAAGAGGTGTTGTGAGACACTAACTAAAGAAAACAGAAGGCTACACAAAGAGTTGCAAGAATTGAGGGCTCTCAAGACTTCAAATCCATTCTGTAATCAACTCCCAGCCACCACACTCACCATGTGCCCCTCTTGTGAACGTGTAGCCACCACTTCCGCCATTGCCACAAATGCTAGAACCACCACTATTAACTCCACAACAAAACCCATAAATCCATTTCCTTTATCAAGACCAAGGTTTTACCCTTTCTCCCAAACACCACCGCCTGCCCCTCACCACCACCACCAGTCTGCAGTGTCATAAATGCAGTGGAAAAAAAATTAGAATTTCTATGTGAATCTATAGATATACTAAAATATGTTGTTATTGGATGGGGCTTTGTTAGATGTTCAAGGGTGTTGAAAATCGACTTGTGACCATTTTTTTAGCTCATATTATGTGAATTTTGTGTGCTTGTGTAAAATATGGTATCTGTCATATCATACTATTTCATTGACTACGCCTTTGAGTAATTTTAAGTTGTAAATATGATATTCGTGCTTCCTAGAGTTGTCAAATTTTTGACGAATTTCCCTGTTCAAGTGTGGTTTCATAGTGGAATTTCTCTTAATAAGTTAACTAGGTAACAGAGATGGGTAAATTTTTTTTTTTTCCCCCTTGGAAGGAATTGCTACTTTTTTTTTTTACATAATCAACACGTGGATTGACCTAAACATGGTGATTATTTTAAGAACATGATTACTACTGCTGTACAAATGAATGATGTTATTTTGGTATTTGTCACTTTTTTTAGTTTTGTCATTTTTTTGAGTTTGTGTCACTGTTTTATTTTACACAGTATTTTTTTTAATTTGTGTCACTTTTTTTAAAAAATTTCGTCACTTTTTTGAGTTTGTCACTTTTTTTGAATTTGCACTTTTTGAGTGTCACTTTTTTTTATTGTCTGCCACCTTTTTAATCTGTATAGCTTTTAATTTGTGCCACTTTTTAAAATTTTATCACTTTTTTTTAGTGTTTATCAATTTTTTCAGTTATCTTCTTGATTTCTATCACTTTTTTTGAGTTTGTGTCACTTTTTTGAGTTTGTATCACTTTTTTAGAGTGTATCACTTTTTTTTTAGTTTTGTCACATTTTTTGAGTTTGTCTCTTTTTTTTAAAAAAAGTGATATTGTGTCACTTTTTCATTTTACACAGTATTTTTTACTGTCTAAAAATCTTTATATGATTTTTGAAAATATGTCGAATTTTAAGGGTATTTTTGTAAGTACCCCTTTTTTTTGGGTACTGGCCCACTGGCTTTCCAATTAACTAACCCAAAGACGAAAAAATTGACCCAAATCCAATTATATAAACCTAAAGGCCGAAATTGAAACAATAAGGGGTTGTCTCTTTGTGTTTTGAATTTTCAATTCAGTTTGTATTTTGTGTTTTGGGTATCCATTTTGAGATTGTTGAAAATGTGTTATTTTTTACATTTTAAAAATTGTTTTCAAAAATCAAAAATTGAAAAATCCGTTCTCTTTCTTCTCATCTCTCTCTCTCTCTCTCTCTCTCTCTCTCGTCCCCCTAAATTTACAAAGAAAACGGATTAAGTTCATGTTTGGTATACATTAAAATTTTCATTCTCATTCTTCTACTCATTTTTAACCACACATTTTTCAATAAAATAATATTTTTCATCACATCAATAACTTTTCCTTCATTTCAACCACACATTATCCATTAATTTACTATTTCAGAATACATTTTTTCAAAATAATATAGCTCAAACACACCCTAAGTTTTAGGAATTAATAAAATTAATCTTAAAATAAACACACTATTCATCTCCATCTTCGCATGGCAAAACTTTCCTTGACGGCGGGGAGTTATCAACAAATGTTGCAGAATTCATCTCCATTTGACAAATTCTGACAGCCCCAAACAATTTCTCCGACAATTCTTCCTCTGACTGCAAAAATCGAGCTACTTAGTATCATGGATGCTTATTCAGGTTATAACCAAATCCCCATGCACCCGGCAGACGAGGACAACACTTCTTTTATCACAGATAGTGGATTGTACTATTATAGGGTAATGCCTTTCGGACTGAAGAATGTAGGAGCTACCTACCAAAGGTTGGTGAACAAGATGTTCGCTGACTATATTGGTAAATCGATGGAAGTTTACGTGGCTGACATGTTGGTAAAAAGCCTCCAAGCAAAGGATCATATAAAGTACTTAGATGCTGCCTTCCAATTTCTGAGAAGATACAGGATGAGACTGAATCTACTCAAATATGCATTCGGCGTGGCTTCCGATAAATTCACCTCAATTGTTTTATCTCGAAGTCCACAGACAAGTGTCTTCCCTTCCTTAAGATTCTCAAAGAGGGAAGATGTTAATATGAACACCGAAGTGTGAGGAAGCATTCCAGGCATTGAAAATTAATCTCGGACAACCTCCATCATATCTAAACTTAAGGCAAGGGAGCCCTTGCTGTTTATTTAGATGTATTAGATGATGTTGTCAGTGCAGTTCTTATAAGGGAAGATAATACACATTAGCTGCCTGTTTACATAAGCAAGGACTTATTACCAACAAAGGTGTGTTATCTGAACATGGCGAAGCTCTCTCTTTCCTTGATCACTGCGTCTCAAAAGTTAAGGCCATACTTTCAAGCTCACCGCATTAATCTGCTGACGAATTTCCTACTTAAGAAAGTCCTTCAAAAGTCAGACACCTCAGGAAGGATGTTAAAACGGGAAGTTGAGCTCAGTGAGTTCGATATAATGTACAAATCAAGGACCTCGGTTAAGGGTCGGGCTCTTGCAAACTTTGTAGTTGAGTTTGCTAAAGCTCCATAAATGGATGTGAATATGGAACCTTTTATTGATGGATCGTTGGGGAAGCCGATTTAAGGTTCGGAGTAGTGTTGGAAAGATCGGAAGGTCTAGGCTTAATTGCACTGTAAGGTTTAGATTCAAGACATCAAACAATGCAGCTTAATATGAGGCACTTCTAGTTGACCTCTATTTAGCAAGGGAAATTCAAGGAGGTTGCAAATCAACAGTTCATCGGGTAAGCCAAGTTAATGGCAACTTTTCAGCTAGAGACAAAAGTATGGCAACATACCTCAAATTGGTCATGAACTTCCTTCCCGACTTTGAAAGATTCAAATTAACACAAATTCCCCGTCTTGAGAACACCCACGTCGATGCTCTGTCAAAGTTAGCTAGCAGTAAGGATTTAGAATTCCTCAAAGTGGTTCTCATCGAGCACCTAGCCGAACCCTCAATCATGGGAGTAGAAGAAGTGATGTGGATTTTGGGTACCTCGACTTGGATGCAACCCATCATCGCATTCCTTAGAGAGCAGACATTGCCTAGCAATAGAGTTGAAGCTCACTGGCTTAGGGGAAGGGCATCTTATTTCACTATATAAGATGGTGTGATGTATAAACGGGGTTTTTCATACCCCTCCTTAGGTGCACGGGGGGTGGGGGAAGAAGTGAACTGTATCTTAAGGGAAATCTATGAAAGAGTCTTAAGTAATCACTCCGGAGGACCAGCACTAACACGCAAGGTGCTCAGGCAGGGGTGCTACTGGGCCACCCTGAAAAAGGACTTGATACAGTTTGTGCGTAAGTGTGATAAGTGCCAGCGTTTCTCAAATGTGCAAAGACATCCGTCGCAAGAGCTCACGATGATATCGTGCACATGGCCGTTTGCTAAGTCGGGATTTCACCATAGTTGCGATTGACTACTTTATAAAATGGGTTGAAGTGGAGCTTTGGCTTAGATAACTGAGGCAAACACTTCCAAGTTCCTTTGGAAGAATATCATATATAGGTTCCGTATTTTCCATTATGTCGTGTTAGATAATGGTAAACAGTTCGACAATAGGAAGGTTAGGGATCTGTCCAACGAGCTTGGAATTAAGATACATTTCTCAGCACCTCATCATCCCCAAGCTAATCGATAGGGGCGAAGCAGTCAGCAAATCGATTAAACACACCCTCAAAAGGAAGTTTTTTGCTTCAAAGGGGGTCTAGGTTGATGAACTCTCCCTAAGTTCTCTGGGCAATACGCACAACTAGCAGAACTACAACCGGGAAACTCCCTTTTCCATGACTTATTGAGCCGAGACCATGAGCCCAGTAGAAGTTGGAGTATATTCGCCTCATCGCATCTACTTTGATGAATTGACTAATGATGAACTGAGGAGGTACGAGCTCGAATTTCTTGAAGAAATGAGGAAAGATTCTCAAGTCAAGCTCGCCACATACCAACGCAAGATGACTCTCTACTACAACGCTAAAGTGAAGAAAATGACCTTTTGCATAGGAGATTTAGTACTCCAGAAAGTTTTTCTATCCTCAAAGGAGCCGAGAACAGGAATAATGGGACCCAGTTGGGAATGCCCGTATTGCATTACGGGGGAGGTGCAACCCATCACCTATAGGATTGAAAGCTTGGAAGGAAAGTTGATGCCTTACCCTTGGAACACTGAGCATCTGAGAAGATATTATCAGTAGGGAAACTTTCAAAATGGTGTAACTTTAACCATGTAAA
The DNA here is from genome assembly GCA_903798395.1 of Fraxinus floribunda. Lineage (NCBI taxonomy): Eukaryota > Viridiplantae > Streptophyta > Magnoliopsida > Lamiales > Oleaceae > Fraxinus > Fraxinus floribunda. The sequence goes on along the minus strand of CAIGRS010041392.1, from coordinate 6,071 downwards.
AAGTTTTTTTTAATGAAATGAATCAGTTGTTTCTTCACTATTTTTCCCTACGTGACGCCCATGGAGAGGTGCGTGATGCCTCCCACGAGCCACCTCTGTTAAGGATGTCCATTCGTTTAAGCGGGTGTTTACACTAATTTCATTCGTTTAAGCGAGGTGTATACACTTTCATTTAATTCGTTCAAGCGAGTTGTTTACACTCTAATTTCATTCGTTTAAACAAGGTGATTACACACATCTCAATTAAGAAAAAGATGTAAGTGCATTCATCAAAATTGACCGAAACAATTACAAAAAAGATGAAATGATCAAGGATCTACAACTACGACTGGCTCTCCCCCCGCCTATTCATCTTCGACTTCAATGTCAAGACGACCTCCAATAGGTCCGTTGAATTCATCCTTAAGGAAGCCAATGTCTAGCTCTGGATGGACCTCATCAGGCGAGCTAACATCTGCTGGGCATTCCATGAAGCCCAGTAGTTGGCGAAGTCATCATACTCATTCGTTTGATCAAGATTGTCGATATAGTTCTGCACAGAAACCTCGCCTACTGTCTTCACTTAAGCCTTCAGAGATTCTACTTCCTCATTCTGGGCTTCAGTTAACATTCCCAGCTCAACTTTATCCTTATTGGCCCCCTCCAACACCTCAGAGGCGATCCGTTGGTGTTCATTAGACTGATTAATCCGCTTAGTAAGGCTGCCACCTGAGAAATAGACTCATAGAGTTCATTCTTCAGTTGATTCACTTGTATTTCAGCAGCATCCAATTTCACATTCGCCTCAGTTTTCAAATTTATAAGAAATATTTCAAATTTTAACATATTTTTGGATACATTTAGTGCACTACTGACCTAGTTATCTTTTGCAACGGACATATGAATGCTTATAGTTTAGTCTATAAATCCATTCACTGCGTATACAGATAACATTTTATTTAGTGAGATTAGAAAGGTTTCGTCCCTAAGTTCTGATAAGTCCCTATCTTGCAGCCGATTATCCAAGTATATTTTAAAAATTACTTCTAATAACTTCTACTTTTTCTTTTAAGTTTAACCAAACATGCTCTTATCTCAACCACAAAAGTCAGAGTTAAGTGATAGATATGTCTTTCTAACTTGATTCAAGAACTTAATAAAGCGAGGTGGGTTCCATCTTATTCCATCTTGTTGAACGTATAAACAGTTATCTTTTTAATTAGTAAGCTATTGAGTTCGACCTTAAAGTAAAAAGGGAAAAAATGTGTCTCTAACTTGATTCAATACCTTAATAAAGAGAGGTGGGTTCCATCTTGTTGAACGTATAAACAGGTCTCTAACTTGATTCAATTCATTATGTACCCAAATTATGTACACATAGAATTTTTCAAAAAATAATCCTATTGAATCTAAATTTTAGTGTACGGGGAATAATGTACGTGAGCTTTACAAGTGTTGCGTTAACAACACCCATGTGGTTGATTTATATTTATTTTTTTCCATTGCCCTATGGAATTGTGCCACATCCTCCCTGTAATGGCCGTGGCTACCATATCTCGGTACCAAGCAACTCTTTAGTTTAGCCAACTCATAGTATAGGTCTCTGAGCCTATAAATGCCTGCTTAAAACGGGCCCCTATTAAATGATTATCGAATTGCATGCGTCTCAAGAGCCGCCTTTTGTATAAATTTCTATTTTACCGTGCGATAATTTATATTCAAAATAATCTTTTTATAGTCAATAAACAATTGGGCAAAATTCCAACTTACAGAATAAAATAGAATAATAATGGCCGAGATAAGAGTTCAACTCTTTCTCGTTAAGACTATAATGCCCTGCACTGATGCGACGATCTTTTCGCACTCGTCTCCCAAGATACAACGATCTTGACTTATAATAGTAGCACTTCAAATTACAAGACCTGAAAAACCTACTAATATTTTTATCTCTCTAAAAATGGACTATAATGCACAAAAATAGTATTCGGGATTGAAATGCACAATACGGAATAATGCATGACACAGAGAATATAATTTGTAAGAGAGAATCTGGATTGATTTTGGAATGAATAAAATCTTACATGCCCACCTATTTATAGAAGGTGAAAAGTTGTGTCTTGAACAGACACAACCCATTTGAACAGACAGATTAGTAGGCAACCATCAGATTATAAAAGATGCCACATGTTGCACACAAAAAAGTCTTGAGAAAAATAAATAAATAATATAAATAAATATATTATTTTAATTAATTAATGCACACACACACCCCAACTTGGCTCAAGTCCAAGCCCATACCCACGACCAGATTACATAGCACATAGAGAAGTATTAATTTAATTAAAATATTAATCAATACAATGACGTTGAGAAATTGGAAAAAAATGTATAATTTTTTTTAATAGGTAATCAGAAAATCTTATTGATCAAATAAGAATTCAGTCCAGAGAAAAATGAATACTGGTACCTTTAGCAACATATTATACTCACCATGAGAGCATTAGAAAAAGTAATGATCCTAAAATTTGGTGAGAGAAAAGTGACATTTTGTTTCTTATTAAGAATCAGAAAAATGATGGTTGAGAACAGGGGCGGACTTAGAATAATTTTGAGTGGGAGCGAGATTAGGTGCGGAGTCAGCCCGTCGAAATAGAGGGGTCCAAAGTTGAAGCTGCCCCCGAATTTTTTTTTTGTGAGTTGTTGAATAATTTAGATTTAGTTGCATTTTCCCAACTAGTTCATGGTATATAGGCCTACAAATATATTCACTTTGATCATGCTACAGTTTTTGCAATCACAGGTGGTCAAAATGAGATTTACATAACATACCAATTCTTCAACAATATTAGTCATTTGAACTACTACGGGGCCAAAATACTTTCCTTTCGAATCGTGAACTTCAATTGTCAAATCATCTCCAAGCCCTTATGGCAAGCTGTATTCAAGTGGGAAGGAAATTTAACCATCCATCTCTATGAGATTGAAGGATATGTAACAAAATTAAAGAGAAAAAGATTACATACAAAACACGAGTTTTATCAGATTCTGGCTGCATTCGAGATAGAAAATAAGATAATTAAAAAAAAAAATTGGTTTTTTTTTTCCAGTGGGGGCGGCCGCCCCTGCTGGGCCTTTCGTGGGTCCGCCCCTGGTTGAGAAAATAAATTATCAAATTAATTGTACATAGAGAAAGTAATGACTGTAATATATTTACGTGATACATAAATGATTGTTGCCATTTATATGATTTTTTAGAAATGTTTGTATTTTCAAATTTTGTTAGCTTCTTGTATTTGCATATGATAATTCTAATTTAAAGAATTTCATAATTATAATTTTTATCTACGCCTCCTATAGTCAGGGCTGGCCATGTCCTTGCAACATGTTTTTTGAAAATGATACTAGAGTGACATTTATTTTGTGAGTTTGTGTATTTTTTTTAACTAATTTTTGGTATGCATTAAATTTTTAATGTAATAAAATGTTTAGGGGACTAAGAAGACGTTAATTGGGACTTGCAGGCTCTATTTTTTGTGGGGTTTATATGCTTTTTAACTTTCATTTGTTGATAGATGTGAATTTGGTGATTTTCTATGATAAATATGCTTTTTAATGAGTTAAAATGTTCAGGGAGGATGAAGATAGCTGGCATCTTAAGTTTCTATTTACAGAACCTACATCGATAGAGTATGCAGGAACCTACATCGATGGAGTACGTATTTTTAAAATACTTATTTCATTTTATAATAAATTTTTAATTCATATTTTAAGCATTGTAATTTTATTATCTCGCAGTGACTTACCTCTACTTATTGATATTCTCGATCGTCTGTCGATTGAGAATTTGAAGTACACCATGCCGTGCAGTCGTACATTTCGACGCATTTCTTGTATTTTTTAGAGTACGATTAGCACTATTACGTCTAGCCGAGGGAGGTTATGATTTCTTCCCTGTTAACGACCCCACTGTAAGCATATAGTTATAATTAATTATAACCTTTATGTTATAAAACACTTAATATATTCTTTGTTTTATTGTAGGTTGGGCATGCTGTCATGGTAGACAATGGCATAAGAGATATGAGGCTGCCAGTTTATACCACTGTCAGTAGGGACGCACAAATCGTGCAAGTTTTGTGGGCACCGGGTACTAAAAAAACGCATTTAATAATGAAGTCTTGATTTAAATTTTTAAATTTCTTGTTTTTATCGTCATTGGAATCGAAATATGAATTAAATTCTATTGGTTTTAGCATGATGATCCAGTTGAGTTTCAAAAGTGTGTTTAATCCATTTACTTTTTTCTATTGCAGGGGTAATGGATATGGCTAAAGATGACATTGATACAAAGTTGATGGATTTGGAAGAGATGATGTTCGGGGAGGGATTAGGACCTTTGTGATTTGCATAAGGAACTAATTTTTTTGCTGTGAGGGCCATTTTTTGACCTTGCGAATTCATTTGGGTGAAGGATGTGAAGGTCTTGTAGATATACAGATAGTGGCATTAACATGTAAAGAGTGTTGACTATTTGTGTGCTAATTGTTGGATTAGGGGTCATGTGTTAAATCATCTTATGAGTTCTCTTGTTTTCTGAGTTCTCAACAAATTGATTGATATAACTGCTGAAGCCTGTTGCTTCGAATCAAGTTCTAGACTAACATTTTAGTTGTAGTTGCTTGATTAGTCGTATGAAGATTAGTCATACGCGAAGCTGCTAGCTAAGTTCGATTTTTTTCCTATCGAACGCTCTATGTTCTTCATGTCTTGATGATCTATCTACCTAAAATTTACATGCTAATATGTCAGTTGTGAAACTCGAAGTAGATACGTGGCCTCAATTTTGTCATGTAGTTATTACGCTTAATTCTCTTTTTTCATATTAATGTTCTTGTGATTGAAAGAAAAATGGAACCGATTTTTGTTGAATCATTTTGCAGTCCGAAGCTTGTTTCTTGACTAGAGCTGGGATTAGCACAGCTAGTGGAATTCCTTATTATAGAAGTTCACTTTTCTCAAATTAAAAGGCAGAAAAGCAAGAGTTTCCCCTTCAAAATGTTGAACCTTACAAAAAGTGTCAATGGTTTTTTAGGTGGTGGTCTTGTCATTATTCTATTATACAATCATATTTGAATGTCTGCTATTTCCGTTGTTCTCTGAACATCTGTAATCCAAATATTCTCAGAGAAGTGCTGCCGTGCCCGAAATTTTTTGACAGAGGCTGTGACCGACCCTCACAATAGGGGGGCCGGCGGCGGGGTCCACTTGTTTTTGCAATTTTTTATTCATTTGGGGCCGGCAGCTGTGAGAGGCTGTCAAAGCCTCGGTCCATTTTTTTCTGGCACAATGGCTTTTTCCATATTCTCAAGTATAGAAAGTTCTCCTCCTCTTGCTTTTCAGTGCAACTCTTAAACCTACTACTTGTTTATTAAGGATTCTTACAGTCACTTCAGAAATTATTTGCCTAATAAATGATATTAGCTTTAAAGTAGCTGTAGTCTTCTTCCATTGCCTAATATATGGTAACTTAATGTTCTTGGCTAAGTTGGCATATGCACACTTGTTAAGATTGCACAATTATGCAGATTATTGTTTTACTAAAATTAAATAATTTCAAACACGGTTGATAGAAATCTTGTTCTAATGTAATCAAATAAACGTATCCATTAATAATATATTTACCTAATAAACTCATTTAAACATGCATATGCATCGGTATCGATCCAACGATATTTTGACTGATCATATAACTCCAACAATATATATAAAGATAAATTCCCTAATACTTAGATACACGAAAGTCTTCAGCTTGAATGCCAAAAAGATTCTAACTTTTTACTCGAAAGTCCAACCACAGCAAAAGTACTTTTATTCTTCACTTGACAATTAACATATCATGCCTTGTTAGTGTTCTTTGCTGATTCCCTTTCTTGGACGCTAGTGCCAATGGTACGGCGTGGTCTGTCAACAACAATCTGAAAATTCACAACAAAAAATAACTCAAAAACATTTACGCAAGAATATAAAAAGAGAATTGGAACATATATTTACCTAATAAACTCATTTAATGTGAAGAATGGAGAAATGACATG
>CAIGRS010041299.1:0-16560 GCA_903798395.1 Fraxinus floribunda | reverse complement strand
ACATTAGCATAAGGAATCCTGGACATTCTAGCATATTCTTCTTCCATTTTAGGACATCAGTCTAAAAATAGTTTGTAATGATTCGAAAGAGGTAAAGTTACAGGTTTGTAGTCATACATATTGATTTTTTTTCAGAATTTTGATCACATAATCATGTTGGTTTAAATACAGCAAGTCATTTTCCTTATTCCTTACCATTTCCATAACTAAGATCTTCTTGGCAAAGCCAAGATCTTTTATATCAAACTCAATTTTCAATTTTATTTTAATATTTTCAATTTCATCCTTATTGCAACTAGCAAGCAACATATCATCAACACAAAGGACCAAATATAAGGAGTTTTTACCTCCATTACCTTTGCATTATAAGCAAGTGTTATATTGACTTCTTTTGAAGCCCAATTTTAGAACAAAAGTGTCAAACATTTTTGTACCATTGTCTAGTGACTTGTTTTAAACCATACAAAAATTTCTTTAACAAACACACAGTATCTTTAGGGTTTAGGGTTCTCAAAACCAACAGGTTGTCTCATGTAAAAAATTTCATCAAATTCACCATACAAGAAAGCTGTTTTAACATCAATCTGATCAAGTTCTCATTTATATTGAGCAACTAGGACAAGTAAGCATCTAATAGTAATGTACTTTACTAAAGGAGAAAAAATTTCAATGTAATCAATACCCTCTTTTTGAGTGAAACATTTTGCTACTAATCTAGTCTTGTATCTTATGTTATTACACTCACATTCTCCCTGCTTAATTTTATAAATCCATTTGTAATCTATAAGTTTCTGCTGTTTAGGCCTTTCAACAAGTTCCCACATTTTATTTTTAATCAGAGAGGCCGTTTCATCTTCCATGGCAATTTTCCAGTTTCTATTTTCTTTACAGTTTATGGCATCATTATAAGAATTTGGTTCATTTTCAAAAACCTCTTGACAAGTAAACAAAGAAACAAAATCATCACTGTCAAATTTGGTGGAGGGTCTAATCTACCTCCTCTCTCTGTCCCTTATGAGTTCATACTCATCAAGAGATAGAGACACAGGATCAGACTGATTAATGTGATCAATTTCTTGTTCAGGTTCTGTTTCAGGCAAAATGACATTTTCTTCATGCTCAATATTTTCAATAGTAGACCTAGAAGTATCCTGGTGATTACTAGAGGACTCCACCTCAATTCGAACATCTTTATCAGTTTAAACATTTTATTTACCTTCAAGGCAAGTCATCAAAGATTCATTAAAAATGACTTCTTTTCTAATTATCGCTTTGTAACTCTTTTCAGATTTAACCCACAGTCTGTACCCTTTTACACGTTCATTATAACCCAAGAAAACACATTTAAGTGATCTAGGTTTTAACTTTCCAATGTTTTGATGAGTATATGCAGCACAGCTATAGACTTCCAGGTAAGAATAATTCACTGAGTTATTAGATCACACAACTTCAGAAACAGCAAAATTCAAAGCACATGTAAAACTCATATTAATCAAATAAGCTGCAGCCTCCAAAATATTTTGGCAAACCAGAACTCAAGAGCATACATCTAATTTTATTTAGCATAGTTCTGTTCATTCTTTCAGCCATACCATTTGTTGTGGTGTGTAGGTGACAGTTCTATGTCTCAAAATGCCATGCTCTTTACAAAAATTATTGAATTCATAATTACAGAATTCCAATCCATTATCTGTTCTCAAGATTTTTATTTTAAGATCAATCTGATTTTCAACATGGGTTTTCCAGTCTTTAAAAACAGAGAATGTCTCATCTTTAGATTTCAGCAAAAAATCTAAATTTTTCTTAAGAAATCATCAATTATTAACAAGTAATATTTGAAACCAGATAAGGTAGACACAAAGTAGGATCCCACAAATCAGCATGTAAGTACTCAAGTTTTTGTTTTGATTTATGAGTTCCAGTGGAAAAAAGAAATTTAACTTGCTTTCCTATATAATACAATGTTCAATAGAACCAAAATCAACAATGTTTAATTTTCTAAAAACACATTTTGATTTCAAAAAATTCAAACTCTTTTTACCAATGTGACCAAGTCTTTCATGCCATAATTTTGCCAAAGTAAAGTTTTCAGATACAATAGAAGCAGTCAGGCCCAACAAAGCTTTAGCTTTCAAGTAATACATGACATGTCTCTTAGGGGCAGAAACAATCAAGTCATTCTCCCCTAAGAATTTTGATATGTCCTTTCCCCATATTAATGTTAAACTCTATACCATCTAACATGTTTAGGGACACTACGTTTTTTTTAACATATGGGACAAATCCGGTTTCTTTTAGAAACAAAAGGTTTCCATTTTCTAATAGTAGTTTAACAGTTCATATTCCACTCATTTTGCAGGCAAAGCTATTTCCCATTATAACCCAACCTTATTTGGTTTTTCTCAAAATCAATAAAGCAGTTTTTGTTTGGACACGTGTGAAAGAAACAGTCAAAGTCAAGTATCCATTCATCACTCAGTTTCTTTCTAGCACTTATAAGAACTAAACCATTTTCTATTTTGGCTTTATTATATGCTAGAGCATTGCTCCCTTCTTCAAAACCTTTTTCTTTTGCTTCATTTTTCTTTTTTAAAACAATCTTTAGCAAAATGACCAATTTTACTACTATAATAACATTTTATGCCCTTAGCATTATTCTTGGTCTTATTCCTATCAGTCCACCTTTTATTTTCTTTTGAGAATTTTGGATGATATTCAGATTTACCAAAAGTTTTTCCTTTAGACAACAAATTTACCCCAATGTGACTGACACTTGATTCAGCATTGATTTATTGTGCCGTATTTTTCAAAGCATTGATTATAATATTAGTAGTGGGTTCATATCTACCATATTCAAGGGCAACTTAATATCCTTATACATGTCGCTAATGGAGCTCAACAAAACTACAGTCCACTAAACTTTTGAAAGTTTTTCATCACAGTTGGCCAAGTCTTGGGTAAGTTTTGTAAATCTATTCAAGTTTTCATCTAAATCAATTGAAATATCCATTTTGAAAGAAAAGAATTGTTTTAAAAAAAAATTTGTTTGGAGTAGTTTTGGTCACATATTTGGCATGAAGTTTGGTCCATAATTCAGAAGCAGTTTTAGTTTCACCAATACTACTAATCACATTTTCAGATAAATATAAGAAAATAATACTCCAAGCAACTTCTTCAAGTTCAGCTTTCTTTGCAGGAATTAAATCAACAAGCCAACTATCATCCAAAGCTTTAACACATTTCATTTGCATTAAAATAGCTTTCATTTTTCGACTCCACAAGTTGAAATCAATTTTTTCATCAAACTGACTAACTTCAAATTTTGCAGAAGCCATGTTATAGTCAAGTCAGACACACAGACTGAAGACAATTCACACAATATGCCAAGAACAGCAAGAGTACAGATTGGTGACAAATAGAAAATCACAGTAATACACTCGGTAGAACGAGATTTTCATATATCAAGCATTTGCAAAGAATATGCAGATAAAAGCTCTAAAGAAAACACAGTATCCGAGATCACATAATAATGTTTCATTGACCTCTCCAGCAAGATTCTTCAAGTACACACATGTACTTAATTTATCTCAGATTCCAAGAGCCTCACTGGAGCCACTGGACAAAGATTAATCTCAATGAGGATTCAACGGTGTACAGAAAATCAAGGAAATGATCAAAAAACCCTAACTTCATAAAGTAAACTTTACAAAAATTAAAGATCTCGCCAAGCGAGTTTATATAAACTCGTTTTCTTTTGATTTTCTTAAAAGCGGATCTGTCTCTTTCTCCAAAGATCCAGGTAACTTGTTCGTCAGTTCAGGCTCTGATATCACTGTAAAGCCAAGACCCACACAATAAAAGGATCGACAAACAAGAATAATCAAATAAAACTGAAATTAAACTGTAGAAAATTAAAGATTAACACCAAAGAATTATTTCGGCCGTAGCTCTGAAGGTACGTTGATCGCTTCTAGTAGTTCACGAGTGACGGAGGAAGAAGGTGCACTGTTTTATTTTTTAAGTTTTCTATTTTAATATTTTATTTTCTATTCGAAACCATCTATGCCAATTTCCTTATTTATTCTCTAATATTATTTTGGCCCCGTCCATTACGGCAACACAACCATACAATCACAAGGCAAATGCAAGAATATTGGAATATGTGTATTTTTAAGTTTAGGAATATGTGTCATCTATCATATGTCGAATTAAATCAGTTATAAATTTTTGTATTAGACTAAACTCATAATTTAATAATGTGTGTTGCCACCTGGCACCTCTAAGAAAATTGCAGTCACAGTACCAAATATTTCTACTTTTTGCAGACTTTGTCCAAATCTTTGTTTTGTGCCAACCATGGTACCAAACCTTTAAACAACTCGCACTCGGAGTTCAAATTCCATCCAGTTGACCACAAAAACCGTTAGTTGACCTCAGAAATAAATAAAAAAAATTATAATTTTCACCAAATAGGCATGGGCAATTTTGAAATTACACCCAATTTCCACTAAATAAGTCTAAAAAAATAAATTAAAAATCCCAAAAATAATTTTTTTTTAAAAAATAATTGTTCATTTCCTTCCTCACCCCACGAAAAATCAACCTCCATCCAGCCACTGCCGGCTACCACCGCTTCTTCCCACCACCACCACCGTAAATTAAATGATTCATGCCTCCTCCCACCACCACCGAAGAAGTTTTCGAGTCAATCTGAAAATCCTCCATGTATCCCCAATTTTCTCAAGCAATTCCTCATTATACGCAGTCGCAGTGCGGAGAATCCAGCCGTCTCTTTCATTTGAAGATCTGTAAATCCTCGAAGAACTATTATCATAGAGGGCGTTGCAAATCAGATTTTAGCTTCTTCGTATTATTCCCCTAGCAATAAAGAGAGAAACCTTATCTTCCCTACAAAAGACATTTAACACAACCATGGGTACTTTTTGTTATTACGACAGAGAGTCAGTGAACTATGAAAATTGATTGATGCCCAGTTTTCGATTAAAGTTTCAACTGTTTACTTTTGGAACAATTGAATTGAAGTTGTGAAAGAGAAATGAATCACTGTGTGCCAGATTTCGAGATGGATGAGGACTATTCAATTCCAACTTCTTTAGGGTTATCCAGACCTAGAAAGTCTGCATTGTAAGTTTTTGAATCTTTAATTTTGTTCAAAGTTTTTGTTGGGGAAAAATAAAGAATCAAAGAACCGAAAGCCTGTATTTACACGGTTTCCTTAAATCGAATTCGCCGCCTCACCGGGGTGCAAGAGGTTTTGATCGGTGTTCGATTCACAGGATATAATCGGTTGTCGGTCCATACTGCACTACGTTAACCGCCTACGAACCAGCTGTGTCTATCTCTCAAAGAATTTAGCAAAGGAAGAAAATGAAGAAAACAGAGTAGGCTGGAAATGAAGGAGGAGAAATCTGATTTCTTTTTCCTTTGTTTTTGTTTTTGTTTTTTGTTTTTGTGTATCTTCAACCAACGAGATCATCTATTTATACCCATAGATGAGGAGTGTGGTTATTAGGACATTGAAGAGGAATTTAAGAGGAAGAGGTGAAACTCATGATGAACGGCTGAAACTGAAATATGAAATTGATTTCCATGAATAAAATCTGAAACTGAAGGAGAGGAACGGTTGAGGGGCTGAAACTGAAACTGATATTTTCATTCATTTCCCAACAGTTTTTGCTGATGAGTTTTGGATTGAGAGAATTTGGGATTTCTTTCTTTCATTTTTTTTTTTGAAGAGGTGAAGAGGAGATTATGGAGTTGTTTTGGCAGAATGGTCAAGTTGATTTTTTTTTTGTTTTTTTTTTTTAAATTTATTCAATGAGAAAATTGCCAGTTACCATTTTACCTTTCCTAATTTTGTCAAAATTGGTCAAAATCTACTATTCTTGGTCAATTAACGGTCAACTGGATGAAAATCGTCCATTAGGACTCCAGGTGTGAATTGTTTAAAGGTTTGGTATCGTGGTTGACACAAAATAAAGGTTTGGATAAAGTCTGCAAAAAGTTGAAAGGTTTGGTACCGTGGCTGCAATTTTTCCCTATAATAATGTTAAATATCGATGGTGCCGAATAGCATTACTCATTTTTTTATGCCCTCCAATAAGAATCTTTACTCTTTATTTTGTTTTTTCAATGAACATTTATTGATTTATTCTCATATCTTATTTAACATATTTTTTTTATATGTTAATGGACAATCAATTCAAATGTGATTTGAATCATTTAAATGGTAAAATATTGAAATTGTAACTTATTAAACGCAATCATTGATACTTAAGAATAGGGAGAAAATTTGGCCATCCCAGCTAAATTCATTATTTATTTTAAAGAAGTTAGCATAGAGAGTCTATTGGGACGTGTTTTTAAGTATTAACTCTCTAAAATAGAAAATATTTAATGTCCTATTTGATTTAGATAAAAATTAGATTTTCAATAGATTTAAAAGAAAAAATCGATTGGATGTGTGATTAAAAAGTCAAAGATAAATATGTAGTTAGTATTAATTGTTTACTTTGACAATCAATATCTTTAAATGAACCCAGAAATAAAATGTATGCTAATAAGAATAATTTAACAAAATGCAACGAAGGAATTATTCATGAAAGATGCCTACACGGTCCGGTCGACATTCCTGCTGATGCCAGATGCTTGGTCATATATGTAACAATAACTTCTCGATGAACGAAACGGAAAGCCTGCAGCGAATTTCAAGGCATGTAAACATGATAGAATAATGTTATTTGTACAACTACTGATGACGACTTTATTGACAATTGATGTGTTGGCAAAAACCTATTGGTTGCGAAAACAACTATTTGTTAAAATTGTCTAGAATGCTAATTGTCATCCATGGTTGTATACCAAATATTTCTCAACACTATCTGCCATCTAGCACAGACACCAGTCTCCCTCTCATCAGATGCAGGTAAGAAAATGATGTGAGATTGCAGCATCTGGAAAGTTTTAGTGCAGTGAATGGCCCATATGTATTGAACAGAGCATTACATAATGGATAGTTTCTTTCTAACATACATTGTGTAGCCTATCGCTTCACAAAAGATAAATCTCACAATAATTTGTTAAATAAGTTGCTTTTAATTAAGCTATCCAATATCACGGCGTATGTAAAAGTCACAGATACACTCCCCAAAAGCAAAGCAAATTACATTTTCATGGAACAATATAAATAGGTTAATACTCCTAGAATCTACAATCTTGTCAAAAGAGCTATTTCTATACGTGTATCAACTCTACAGCTTATACAAATATAAAAGACCTATTACTTTTAACACACTTAATTTCGCGTCAAACTCAGCCGGAACCATAGTCCAACATCTCCCACCTGAAGGGACTGAACAAGAAGAGAACTTCAGGCGAGCTTTTGAAAAGAAGAGCCATGCAAACACACACAGCAGCTATGCCCACCATTGAGAGCATTGCAGGCTTGTAAACCAGAGATTGACTGCCAATACCGAAAGCAAGCTTCTGATCACAAACCCTACACGACTGCTGAATGGTCCTTCCTATCTCAAAACCAGCTGTACCCCCTTCATTTTGCTTCTGATTGGTGCTTCCATCTGAAAGAGTGCCAGAAATATCAACCACCACGTGCCCGGAAGATACTTTCTTGTTCATTTTCCTCTGCACAAGATGAATGTAAGAATAGTGGCCTCGCAATCGAGCATAGTCTTCGGGCGTAAATCCTGTGCTGTCACGAGCACTCTTCCAAGCTTTGACTCCCACCTGAAGTAAAAAACCAGCAATCTAATTATACGAGTGCTTGCCTGGTCATGCTTTTAAGTTCTTATAAGCTGTGGGTCATATGGAATGTATGGATAATAAGTAGGTAGTAAGTCGTGAATCCTACGAAATGTGTGAATGAAAAATATGTTTGACCAGCTTAAAAAATTTTGAGTTTTCACAAACATGCAGTACATTGACAATCTTTTTAAATAGAAGCACAAGCACTCAGTTCTAGTACATTGGCAATCTTTTTAAAGCACAAGCACAAGCACTCAGTTCTTTTTAAACGCTATCAAAATTCATTACCCCAAAACTAGCTATACCATATAAGAACGCTCTACAGGCCAAGAAAATATAGCACAGGCCCAGCAAGATAATGAATGGTTTGGTAGAAGAATGCATGCACGGAAGAAACAAAGTTATATGGCTCGCCGTTAACATCAAACTTGATGGAAAGACAAACTAAATTACCTTTCCAGGATCATCAGTCAGTGCATCCAGTATATCCTCAGATCCATCCCTACCAGCAGCAACGTGAAGAGGAGTCAAACCTGCAGGCCCCACAACATCAGGTCTAAATAAGAAATCCCCATGACTTTCAACCAGGGATTTGTATTCCGAATTTAGTTCATCTGCTACACTCTCTGGGGCATATCTCAACAGTAGTTCTATAAGAGACCTAGAATTCTTCCGCACCACTCGGTGAAGAAGGCCCATCTCATGCAGTGCAAACTTCAAGAAAGGCTGCTCTCCTGCACCCACTGTTCCACTGAAAAGAATGCCCAGGAGTTTCTTTACAACAGCACACCAATCATGGTCAACAGAGAACTCTATGAGGTACTTAAACCGTTTAAAAGGAAAACAGTCAGAGTTGGGATCCAAGTGCCCCAACCTAGACTTCAAACTATTTCTGTGGAGAAGCCATCCCATTTCATGGATGAAATCCATGGCTTGATTGTGCACCTCCAGTTTTTCAGTGCCTCTGAGACTGAGGTACGAATCTGTCACAGCCAATTCTATTTCTCTCTCAAGTGTACAGATCTCAGTGCAAACATCATACTCAGCAACTATGAATGGAAAGAAGCTGCTGCTGAGACCATGATCTTCAACCTGAATAATTTCAGATAACATATAAGGTTAGCAAGCTTGTAAATTTAAATGGTCACCATGCCACATCTCGTGGGAACAGAACCCAGCTCTATAATATGGACATTCTGTCTGTGTAAAAAGTCGAGTCAATGCAAGAGGCCAGACAGAATCAGTCTTCCCAATTAGAGTGCTTTATTATCAGTCTTCCTGATATATAAATGATATTGCAAAAAATGACGCTTGCAGTAGATTAAAAAATATGACACGCTCCCTTATAAAAAATAATAAATTACAAACAGAATAAACATCACCTCGATAAAGCCTCTCCCAGTAACTGCTGGAATAGAACAGCAAAAGTTCAGACACTGAACATTCCCCTCAAGGCAATCAAAATGTTCCGATGACTCATTATTAGCTTCCAGATAATTACCTTCTAGGGAACAGAGTAACCTGGCGAACAAAGGTTTATCAGTTACATGTGATATTCCATTAGTTTGACATGATGTCCAATGTAAATGACACAAATTTCTGAATATTGGGGAGGGCAGGTAGAACACAAGCTGACAATATATGGTGATAACAAATGATAAACATACCTCGCCGAAGGCCGCGATAAATTAAAGCCTTTAACAACAAATTGAGCTCTCTCAGATGATGTCACGGCAATTGGGTTGATACTTAGAATTGTACTGTGATTATTGCTGCTGAAAGGCACAGCAGTGTCTACCACCACCTGACCTGCAGTACAAGAACAGACCCAACGAATCAATCTTACACAAAATTTAGAATCTTTGAGCAAACATATGACCAAAAAGAAGATTTTTCTAGTAACACTGACCATTGAATACAAATGCTATTTGATTTTGCACCCTGATGTACATCCATCCAGTGCTCCAGAAAGTGTCGTCATTAGAGAAACCCAGAACCCTACTCAAACTGGAGCTTAAATCACAACAGAGCTGTAAAAGGTGATTAGATTTAAGAATTTTATGAGGTTTATTAACAAATGTAGAAACAGAAATTTCACGAGCACATTTATAAAAAACTATCATACCTCCTTCCATGCAGACTCAGATTGACGAAGATAAATTGTTAAAATAATACAGCCAGGTCTAATGTAGCTCTCTATGTCAGTAGGACTGTGAGATAACCAATCAAAAATCTGGAAGTTCAAAATTTTACATTGTTAAATTTTCGGAGAAAGACATGACGAGGTTTCTTTTTTTTAGTTTCCCGTCTTTTTGGCTGGGGGATATTGCTTGCCCAACAACAACAAGAAAGAAAAAGTAGGATTAAACAAGTAAAAGGAACTTCAAAAATACCTGTGATCGTAAAAAAATGGGAAAATCACTTGGTTGTTTTCCGAATAGTTTGCAAACAATGCGATCTGTGCGGCTCTGCAATGAAAATGAAATGTGAGAAGGAAACAATATGAATAGAATGTAAAAAAAAAAAAGCTAAAATTGATCAATACCAATCCATACGAAAGTGTGTCTAGAAGATTTGCATAACAAACATCGGTCCAACTAATATTTAAACTAAATGCTACGTGAAATTAGAAAGCGGTTTAAAATTCAGTTGATGGATCAATTTCTTATCATCAACCAAAAGGTAAAAATATGATTTGCACAACTAAAATGATAAGCAAAGGTGGGATACAATAACAAAATACTGCTGATTAATCACACAAAGTAATTTTCCTAATTATACAAAAACTCGAGGTGAGCATCTTCATAACATGACAAGTGAATACCCAATTATACTAATCAAAGATGTTTTTAGCTTGAGATTTGACATGGGAAAAAAAACTCAGCATTGATAACAAAAAGAACAGAATTTAAAATGTACTAGGTCTTTGTACACTGCATAATTAAATATACCTGAGCATCCCCACTGGAACCAGAAGGTGACTGGGCAGACACTGAATCTGAATTTCCACTTGTTCGAGGAGGACTGGATTGATGGGATTCTTGTTGCGCCCATGAAGAGCATTCAAGAGAACCAGCTCCCAGATCCACATGGGCAGGCAACCTTTCTACATTCTCCATGCCATCATCAGAATCCACGTATACATCATTCAAATCAAAGTTATTTAGTTTGCTTCTCCCGACAGAATTGTCCCTGACTACTGCATAAGCTGGAGAACAGCTTAGGACTGGGAACACAGTGTCTGGCCTTTGAGAAGTTGCAGATTGTATGGGCTTGTCTTTCTTTGGCATATCATCTGTGGGAATCATAGAATGTTGTCTTTGGCCACGAGAACCATTTGAGAGCAAGGCCAATACCGACTCCGAATTTTCCATACATGGCAGACTCCTCAACATGTTTTGTGATTCCTGCAGATGCCCCGATATGTTCCTTTCACCGTGTAAGTTGCAATGATTAGCAAAGCTTTGTAGAAGATGAGACAGTAGATCCTGGTCATCTTTGTGGTTCAATCTACTGGCTGCAACTCGTGGAATCCAGAATAATAAGTTTTTATGAAATATGTATAAGATACTTGAAAATAATAAACAATAAGAAGTTGCATGAAATTATATTACATAAATTAAAATCTTAAGTATGTTCCACTCACAATGCATGTCGGAGAGTATTTTCAGTAAGCTCATTAATAGATAACCACTCGTTTGATTATCATTCACAGGGCTGTTATTTTTATCATTGTCAGGTTGGGTTTTTCTCCTCCTTTTGTTGTGGCCAGCTAAACGTCGCCGGCAACTTCGCTTCCCCTCATCAAACTCTTGGAGATCATGAAATCTGCAGATATATGGGAAACCTTAGGCATCTAAAAGGCAAAACCTCCCTAAAATAATATTGTGCAACTAAAAGCCTTCTAGTACTTGGGCCCTGGTAACATCAAATCCTGCACCTTACTGAAAACCAAATTTGAGTAAAGAAATATTCGACGTAATTATTTGGTGCATTACAAATAAAATAACAAATTCCCAAGATGGTAATGATGACTTGACAGATAGTATCAGAAAACACGAGGCTGAGGAATTTGGACCAACCTGCTGCACTGCTGGCAGAATCGTTGCATGACACTACCAACGAGTGCTCTATTCGCCTTAGAATGCATCTCACAAACCTTATGCCGTCTATGATAGTCTTTGGCCTTACTCAGATCAGCCCCACAATCCTCAACCTGACAAACTGCACGACTTGAAGTAGCTCCAGTGAACTTGGTCTTTTTCCCGGGCATTCTATCAGAGCTCCCCCCGCCCATCTCCATTCTAGTATTGCCTTCATTGAAGAGCTGCAGTGCAACACTACCAACCTCATCTGTTAAATTGTCATTTTCAAAAACGATAAGCCTCCTTTTCTTATCCAAATCATTCTTCTCTTTATGAGTCCTGCGATTCAATTCTTCAGAGCAGGAAGAGGACCCGTTAGAAGAACCCCCAGTTGTTGTTATCCCCGTCTCAAGCGGAAAAAACTGCCTGCTCTGGCAATTCGAGAGATTAGGATTGATAGGGGTAGCAAGGAAGAGATCTCCATCCCATTTCCAATCACTGGGATCCCATTCCGTCTGCCCCACCACCCTTAAACTGGAAGAACCCATACCGTAATAAACCTGAGCTTCACATCCTATTCTAGCCTCCATAGATTTACTACCCAAAAACTCAAAAAGAGCCAAAAGCAGGAAGCAACCAGGTGCTTAACTCTTACTCCCGGACCAGATCAGAAATCAAATCTTTGAAGCTGCTATTTTTAGATACAAAACCCTTAATTTTTAACTAGTCAGCCTCAGTTCTACTCCAGAAGTCCAAAAACAGTACACCGACACAACCGTGATTCCAATTCAAAGCAACCCACATAACCAAATTCACTATAAACAGCCTCAAACCTTTCCAATTCCAAAAATCAACAAGAAATTAAAATAAAATCCCAATACAGCCTGGAATGATAGCAACATCAGTAAAGTTAAGTAAAGATGAAAAGAATCAAGAACATAAACGCTACTATAAGAAAATAACAAAACCTGGTGAACAGTTGAGTTAATTTGTATGTGCTCCGGCGAATCGTTGTAGGAGAAAGAATAAAGTAAAGGGCAAGTTGAGTGGGGGAAGACGGTGAAATGTGCGGGGTAGATCATAGATGGTGGGATATGAATGGGAATGTGGTACTGTGGCGTGGTGTGGCCAGTGATGGTTTTGGTTTCCTAAGCTTTTTCTTTTTTCTTTTTAACAGTAACGCCATAACAGTTTGTCCAAAGCCCTGTTTGGTGCACACTGTGGGGCTAAGAATTCATTTTTATTGTTGATGTGATTGAGAATATGTGATTGAAAAGGAAGAAAAATTTATTGATATGATGAAAAATATTATTTTGTTGAAGAATGTGTGGTTGAAAATTAGTAGAAAAATAAGAATAAAAAAAATAATGTGTCTCGATATTTAGTTAGTTATCTCGGGCAGGTTTGGCACAAATTCTACTTTTGTTTTTTTTTTCTTTTTTCTTTTGGTAGAACTTTTGAAAAAAAAAAATTAATGTTAATTTTTATTTAAAAACAAATTTTTAAAAACTCTTTCGATTTCAAAAGTGCTTTTAAAAGAAATTAAACTAAACTAGCTTAAAAGCTCTTCTAACTAACAAAATCACTGTCATGAAATTAGTTAAACGGGTACAAAAGCAACTTTTGGATCTCAAAAGCTCATTTTGACTTTTCAAAAGTTATGCCAAACAGGTTATAAGTCCTTGTTCAGTGTAGATTAAATTTTTATTAAAAAAATTTTTAATGAAAGTGAAAAATTAATTTTAATTAATGAGATTCACATCTTTTTAACAACATATTTCATCAAATTTTATAATAATCTACTAAAAAATTAATTTTAATCTACGCCAAATAGAAATTTAGTTGCTTTGTTGTCTCGTATTTCTAATTATTTGAAACCAAAACCGCGTATTGATTGGATTGAGCTTGATCGTTGAAGCTAATCGTGTTCATTGTTTGTGTGTTGTGACGTTGAACTAGACCAATGGTTGATCGGTCACGTGAATTGTTGGAAAATTGATTGATCTTGTGCTTTGGAGTTAGCATTGACCTAAAATTCCTCCTCAAATCTCGTTCAGAATATTAGAATAAAGAACATGCAATTGACAAGGATCCAAGCACCGCGTTGTTTTGTAAAGGGAAGACAATGAATTTCACTGCGACTTAAACATCATTAGTCAATAAAATAAATTTGGTGTACTTTTATTCGGAAATGATACCAATCAGTAATTTTTTGAAGAGTCGAGATTTGGAAGATTGTGTGGTTAAAAACTAGTAAGTAAAGAAAAAATTTTAAATTTACGTGCAAAATGTTTAATTGAAAATGGACAAATAAAAAAATTCAAATAATAATAGTCAAACACAACTTAAAGTTGCGTCTTTATGGGATCATATTATTGGACTAGAATCACATGCTCACATGTTTCCCTATTGCGTCCAAAATATAGCCCTGTTTGGTGTGGCTTGAAGTTTTAATTAAAAATTATATATTTTTCTGGATTAACATTTTTTTTTCAAAATCTTAGCTACACATTTTATCAATTTTTATTAAAATATGATAAAATTTAATTTTTAACTACTCCAAATAGGGGCATAATTTTTCGTTTCATTTGAAAATTGATTTTACATATATGCATATCAAATTATGTCACTGTTTGGTGATAAAAGTTGATGAAACGTGTGGATGAAAAGTTGCGCGACTCCTATTTGGTTTTGATAAAAATTAAATTTTTAATAAATTTTGATAAAATGTGTGATTGAAAATTTGAAAAAAAAAATGTGAATCCCCATAAAATCTATGATAATTTTGAACAAATAAAACCAAACAGGACTACAAATAATTGAAAGGATGTTTTATTCAAAACTTAGTGGATTAGAGAAGCTAACTGTCGAATCCTACAAAGGAATCTGTAAATAAAGGGAATCATATAAAAAACAACTTCAAATGAATTATCGAACGTGATCCAACCGATAGTTATGAGGATCGATAAGTTAGCATGTTTGACTTAGTTTAAAAAAAAAATAAAAAAAAATAAAAAAAATCCCTCATAAAAATATTCTTAAATGTGTTCATTTACTTTTGCAAAATAGTTGTAATGCCCTTTAATAAATGTGCTGTAATAAAATATAAACAAAGTTGACAAGATTCTCGTTAATACAAAATTCATTGTCCATATTGGCCACAGAGATTCGATTATCTAAGCCCCTTGGCCCTTATTATTTCTCATTTAATTATAAATTATTTTTCTTTCTTTTTATCAACCACATGTTACGTAATGCACATGTTACGTTAAAGCCTCGAATCGACCATTATTTGCAAAAATCATCTATGTTATTGTTATCTCATTCCATTCAGTTACTCCATCAAATGATCGTGTGTAGTCCGTTTGTATGATTTCGCCCAATGAGATTTTGGTCTAGATGGTCGTTCAAACATCGTTAAATTATGTGTGTAAACAAATTATATGCAAATCTTCTTTTTGCAAAAGCGTATAAAAATGCATCATGCGAGTAAATTAATGTTCACTAAACTTTACCATACGTTATCTACATAAAAAAATATTCTTTAGATTATGTGCATCTGTAAGGAAATTTCAAATTGGGTGTTGTGTACATAATCCCTTGTTCGTTGCGTGAAAACGACTCCCAAAAAGTTTTTAAAAATTACGAAGTATTCAATTAAATTTTTTTGAAAGTTTTGAGGTATTCAAAACGTCGGTTACTTTTAAACAAAATTATAAAAGAAGCCTCTAAGGGCACTAACTTTTAAATGGAAAGTAAAAAAAATTAAAATCTCACAGTCTCTCGTTCATCACAAATTTTTGGGAGATTTTCACCAAAAAAAAAAATTAATATATATTTTGGGAGCCACGATTTATGTTCACCATTATTATATACAGATCAACTTTTAGAAAGAAAATTATATTATTTTTTAATCAAGTGTAAATTTACTTAAATAAACATATATAAAAATTAAACAAAAATATATTACTTTAATTTAATCCACTAATATTTATCTTCATTAAATTCTTTCAAGCCTTTTTACAAAGCCCTAATATTCATAAAATATCCTCTTCATCTAACTCAAAACAACAATGTAAGAGACACCGTTGAGCAAATGCATACGGATATAACAATATATGGAAAATAATTTGAAAAAGTAAGAATTAGATTTTTATTGCGGCTTAGATGAATTTAGTATGTGGATGATTTTTTATTTGTGTTTTGATTATTTGATTGTGTGCATTTTGAATTCAAGTGATATTAGTAAGAAATTTCATTCCTAATTATTTGAATTATTTTTTATTTTCTTGATTTTCTTGAATTGAAAACATTAATAGCTATTGTTTCTACTAGGATTATCAAAACAAGAATTTAAATTTTCTGTCGGGATTATCTTTTTTTTTGTTTCGGTGGCTAATTTATTGGGATTATCAAAACAAGTAAATAATTTTGACAGTCTATATTGATGGTAATGATTGAAAATGTAAAATGATTACGAAGGAATTATGATGAGATAGATTTATAAAAATGGTGATATAGATATACAAAAATGGTGTGGGTAGATATATAAGTGAAAAAGATTGAATGAATTACGATGTAATAGATGTATACAAAATGGTGTGGATGTATAGTGTTTAAATCGTGAATTTAATAAGAACAATATTGGACTGTGACGTAGATGAAAATAATATATATTTTTTTAAAATTTTAA
>CAIGRS010041279.1:0-10331 GCA_903798395.1 Fraxinus floribunda | reverse complement strand
AGCCGGTACTAGGCTTCGAGCTCATGCATTGACAGACAGCTTAACACAGGTTGGAATATCCAATGACACAGACATGGTAGGCTTTTTCAAAAACACGTGCACATGTCGTGAGTTCCAGCTAAATCGTATGTCATGTATTCATGCAACTCGTATTGTTTGCTTGAGAGGTACGTCGTTACACAATCAATGCTCCCCTTACTATACATCGGAATACTGGATAGGTTCCTATAGCGAAGCTATATATCCCCTTTCGCTTTGTGCGTTGTCTTCCAGGGAGACCACCCACAAGACGTAAGCGATCCAGGTATGAGTCTACCATACGACTCAGGAAATGCACTCGATCCGGTCGAGTTGGTCATAACC
Organism: Fraxinus floribunda; assembly: GCA_903798395.1. Classification (NCBI taxonomy): domain Eukaryota; kingdom Viridiplantae; phylum Streptophyta; class Magnoliopsida; order Lamiales; family Oleaceae; genus Fraxinus; species Fraxinus floribunda. The sequence goes on along the minus strand of CAIGRS010041279.1, from coordinate 9,968 downwards.
GGACAACATGTTCTCACCCCGTTGTAACACAACCGATGTAAAAAAGCTTCATCTCTAGAAGTCGTTGAAGTAGTATGTTAAATGTCCCCAATGGCATCGTACAATATGAAGTTATGTCATCGTTTTATACTCATTATGGTTTGCAGATGTTATTACTGTTTATGTTCGCATATTATCGTTTTCAACTTGCATTAAATTTCGAACTTACTTAACCATTCAACATCCATTNGTAGTATATTAAATGTCCCCAATGGCATCGTACAATATGAAGTTATGTCATCGTTTTATACTCATTATGGTTTGCAGATGTTATTACTGTTTATGTTCGCATATTATCGTTTTCAACTTGCATTAAATTTCGAACTTACTTAACCATTCAACATCCATTATCGTTTGCAGACTAACACATTATAATACGTTCAGAACTAAAATATGGATTCATCGATATTACACTTCATGATCATTCGACACTTCATCTTTCGTTCCCGATAGATTGTTTCAATCGTTTGCGACAGTTGGGACGATTACAAAATGTAACTACACATCAAAACTCGACAGTTCATCTGTCGTTCCCAACAAATAGTCTCTATCATTTTCGATAGTTGGCACAGACCACGAACTGTAGTTGCACATAAGATAACCCAACAATTCATCTGTCGTTCTCGAAGCCATCCTAACACAAAACATAAAAATTGTATTCTTTGTACATGATTACGAATCCAAATTCAGTTATCCAACTCGAATCAAACTTACTGAAACAAATTTTTCACCCTGAAGAATTGCTAGGGATAGTGAAAGACCACCACATCAATACAAAAGAACATTATAATTAGATATCGGGCAACAAAACCTCTGCGATGTTGTGCAGGTCAATGGCTAGTCCCAAGTTCAGCATGACTCGATGACCCTGAGAGAGATTAATAAACAGTCAGTTATGAACCGAAATTAGAATCTACAAATTAAATTCTATAATTCAATTATTCGTAGTGATTAACCACAATATGGGAAAACAATATCTCGCATTCTAATTAAAGATATATTGAATGCTGAAAGAAGTCATATCGTACCCCACCACAAAAATGCATATCTATTCATGTGATAAGTTTGCACTTTGGTGTCATTGTTCTACAATATAACTTCCATAAATCCCCTATAAGTACCATTGATTACAGATGTTTCCATCCGAGGTGGACTTACAAGTGGCCTAGTTGGAATATCGAGTTTGTACACACCCTTCAATTTATATTGGTCCACAAGCCTAATTGGTGTAGCTGGATTGACAAAGAAAACCCCACTAAGTGTAGTCCACCGCTTCCCATTAATCATTACTGGAGGTTTGTTTTTGAGCATATACACCTGAGTTACATTAATCTAACCATATCTAAAAGAACCTTGAGGGTTTGGGCGAGCACCACTGGCAAACACATTCCACTTGCATGGTGAAAAACACCAAAAAAACTGACCAGTGAGCCAAAGACATCGGAAGGAAAAAGAGAAAAAAAGATCCCACACGTTCGAAGTCCACCGAAGCAGCGCTCGAGCGATTTTAGTAGTGAAGGACCGCTCGATGTTCACTAGGGAAACGCTCAAGCGAATAGGTCTTCACTCGATGTCCGCGGGTGACAGCTCGAGCAGACTGTACATTCGGACATACCCTAGATCGTGATTTTATGGCTTTTAACAATCCTAAAAAACCTCAAATACTTCATATTATAAATATTCAAACCATATTTCGTCCTTGTGGTGTGTTGAGAATATATTCATTTAAGAGAACGTCCTATAAAAGATCAAACATCAATTCCATAATTCTCTTGATTCAACCACAGATCAAAATGCAATAATACCAAAAGATCAAAATACCAACAAAATCCTTTTTAAATAGCCTTTATAGTCATGAAGATTGGGAGAGGTGACTGAAGCTCCAATTCATGAAGAACTAGTTTGTTCTTGGTGACCACAAGAGGAAAAAGAAGTCAAGAGGTTCTGGAAGGTGTTGGCGCACACAATCGAAGAGTTCTTCGATGATTACATGTTGGGTAGTCAGGATCTACTGAGGTCTAGTTATCTGAACCAACTATAAGTCAAGGATCTTTTACAGGCGAGGAGTACTGAGTTTTTTCTTATCTCTTGAAGAGTTTTTCAAGAGTTTTTCCTTCGTAATCAAATCTTAGTTTTAATTACTTTTCTGCTTGGTTATTTATGCTTGATTGATTGTTAGGGTTTAAATTGATTTCATCACATCTAGATATAATAATTGTGACTTGTTGCATGTTATTTTTTTTAGTTTAATCTTAATTCCGTATATTACACCTATTCATCACTCTCTAGGTACTAATTGGGTCGAAACCTTGGTCATTTCAGTTCCAATGACAAACGTTCAAAACACATCATTCTAATATTTTCAAAAATTGAGTGTTTTCTATGTTTAAACAAAATTAGGGTTGGACATAGACATGTTTCTAACCAGTCGGAAGCAAACTTCAAATTTTCATTTTATCGAACCATGAAATAGCTCGCTAATTTCTAGTTTTGTTATGGACTGGAATGTTCCGATATTAATTTGTTGTTAAAAGATAAGAGATTATATTTACAAACGAAGTAATTGATCACAAGAACAATTTAATTTTGCAGAGTGCAAATTTTATTATAATATGGAGAAAAATGCAATGATTTTGTATTTATGATTTGTCTAATATCTCTAACTTCCTCTAAATCATAATGAAGAGACAACTATATATAGGGAATAAATAGGAGACGTCCAAAACCTTATAGTAGAGTTATATTGAAGTAGAATGCCAAAAACGAAGTTTAAAACGATAAAGGAGAGAAAAATCGCACAAGATGCGAACAGACAGGGTGGTGCCGAGCCAAAATCTACGTGGCACCGTTGTACAACGGTTCCCACTTTTGGGGTCCTTTACTCCATAAATCTTGATTTTCTACATCCCAATGTACTCTCAAGCCAAACACATATTCCCACAGCTAATGAGCTTCCAAATAAAATTTTAATTAGAATTTGTCAAGTAAAGTTGAATATGATTTCAAATAGAATTTTTCTTAATGTGTACTTTAATTAGAACTCTCAATTATCTTTAACAAAGAATTCGGGTCACACTTTAACCCGAATTTCGCTGCAATGAACAAATATTTTTTTTTTTAAAATCTCCACTTGAAGACAAATTTCACTTCAAGGAATAAACTTGAACTCTTCAATGAAAAACACAAACGAACTTTTCCATCAACAATTCCAACTGAAAATATTCTCTATCTCTGCTACCCCAACTAGGTCAAAAGTGATCTAATGACAACAAAATAAGGCTAAAACAAGCACTGTAATAGAATCACAACTGAATGCATCAAAAAAAAAAAAGAATTTTGGCTAGAATCAACACCCTTAACCGCATTCAAGCAATCAACAAAATCAGTAGAATTGTATTTGTACCTATATGGAATCTTATGGCAATACGAGGACACTGTCGATAATGGTGGCAAGATGAATTTACCCATATTTTCAAAACTCAAATGAGATGTATTCTTAAAAGAAGATCCCAAATTAGACTCCTACTGTACGAAGCCAACTCTGAATCCATCTGGATTCTTAAAATACATTGATTACTCGAAGATTCAATATCACCCTACAAGATATATAAATGGCATTTTCTACGTCCCATCAACACAACACGGGCTCCTTTGATAACATTCAGAACTCCACTTTCAACAATGTACATGTACCCTTTTAAATCAAGAGTACTTAAGAAGATAAGATTTTTCTTCGGATCTGGAACGTGTCTCACTGCATCAACTTTTCTAACTGTTCCATTAAATATTTTTATTCTAACTCGACAAATACCAGCTATCCAACAAGGTGTGTTATTACTGGTCATCACAATACCTTTTATAACTTTTTCATATGTTAAAAAAATTCCCGATTGGGTAATATATGAAAAGTGCAAGCTATATCGAGAGATGCGAATTCATAGTTTTAGGGCTATCACTATTCGTCCCAAAGCTTTCGGCAACCGCAGTAACACAAAACGACACCTGAACTTCTAAGGACAAAATCATCAAATTTTCACCATATTGCCCAAAACTGAAAACGGACACCACCATAGGGTTTGCCACGCCACTAGAAACATTCGATCTGAAGACATCGTCGTCGAAAAGCTCTCATCGTGCCTACACGCGCCACGATCGTTGCTGTGTGTGGGCTTCACGCGTAGACGACACGTGCCTCCTCCGATAGCTATACACCGGACCACCAGGTGCGCTTCCGCCTGCAAAGTCCACCAGTGGTTGTCGTTTCTCCAAAGAATGAGTGGTTTCGCCGAAAAATACAAAAACAGGTCCGGCAAAATTTTTTAAAAAACTGGGCAGTTTCTATCTCTGTTTTTCTACCGGTTTCCAACAACATTTCTAGGCACTTTTGGTCGATTCTTCACTCCAAAAATCATAGATTTCACAACTACCCAAGCTCTGATACCATTTGTCACGACAATCTTTGAGAAATCATGATTCGAGCTCAGTTTAATCAACCAAACAATCACCAATTGAGGAGGCTCGACCCATAACTTTAACACTCTGGTTGCCACAAGTTTTCACCCCCAGAAAGGAGGAAGGTGCTGGTACCAATATCATTAAAGGAGGAAGAAGATGGGTGCAATGGTTGAACACTCAAACGAACCACCAAGAATGGCTGCCTCTCCATTTCTCCGCTATTGCAACACGTGACCGTAGACAAACAAAGGAGGATATATATAGAGACAAAGTCACATTAGGTCACTTATATGGGCCAAATCAAGTGGTCCATATAGCCAAAGTATTAGACCTCCAAAAAAGAGGCTAATGTTAAGAATAAATGGGCCAACTAATATCCCCATCCAACTCAATAACTTTGGTCATCCACGAGTGTTGGACCACGAGCAACGTTTACTCAATTAAGTTGCTTCTAGTGGCCTCAAGTTATTTATGGTCGAGCCATCACTAAGGTGTCGATAAAAATTATCCAACATCGGTTTAACATCATCGCCCATGATTTATATGGTATCAATTTATCTGATTATAAACAATAGTCAAATAATGGTTAACAATAATTTTTTTGACAAGAGAGAAATTTCATTTTAAAAAAAAATAGATAGAAAAATGTCCTTGAAATTATATGTAAAGTCATAATAAACCAAAATAAAAACATAAATACAATGAATTGGTCGCCATATAATTGTCGTGGAATAACTCGACCATTGATTTACCGCTCTTTTTTGTACCAACATTTCAAGTTTTTAATCTCAAATTCTTCGCGTTACTGATTTTTCCTAAAATATGTGATTTTTAAGTTCACAAACATCTACTTTAGTATGATGGTACTTTTGAAAAAATATTCAGAAAGTATATGACGCCCATATTTAAGGAGAATTCCAGGATGAGAAGAAAATCCGCTACAAATCTGTTTTAAAGGAACATTTCCCATCATCCGTTGTTTAACCCTTCAACTGAATATCATTTTAGTGAGAGGACCTGAAATTTCTCCAATCCATCTCTTGTAAGTCATGAAACTAAATTGCACTATTTTTATTACTAGAAAAAGAAGAAGAAGAAGAAGAAGAAAGGAAGAAAAAACCATAATAAGAAAACAAAAAGGAGGAAAAACTTTCATATTTACTGCCTTGGCTTTTGAGTCTAAGAAGGCCAAGGCAGAGTTTTTCCTGCCTCAATTGCGAATAAAAAAATGGCGTTCCAGGATTTCGACCTGATTAAGGAACGACGAAAGCAAGAGAGGCAGCAGAAGATAAGGAGAAGGATCACAACTGCTATTGTGTCGAGTGTTGTTGTCCTTCTTGTGGTTGCTGCTGCAATTGGTGTGGTTTTTTACAATGAGAAAAGTGCGGATACTACCGATAAGGAGCCGAAGAAAGGAGCGCACTCGGCGCCGAAGCCTGTGATCACAGCAGAAAAGGCTGTTAAAACAGTATGTGCAGGTACAGATTACAAGGAAACATGTGAGGATAGCCTCTTGAAGACAGTAAAGGGTAATGCAGCCACTCAACCGAAAACAATCCTCAAGGCTTCAATGGTTGTTGTTTCCGAGGGGATTGATGAAGTTATTGGTCATGGTAAGACTATCAACTTCGACACGCCCCTGAAAAAGGCTGCATTTGATGATTGTTTAGAGCTACTGAAAGATGCCAAAGAAGAATTAAATAGTTCCATTTCGGCTATTGAAGACACGAATTTGGGAAAGATTTCCTTTAAAACTCCCGATATTAACAACTGGTTGAGTGCTGTAATGTCTTACCAACAAACGTGTATTGATGGATTTCCCGATGGAGAGGAGAAGGCTGCAATGCAGAAAGTCTTGAAAACTGTCAAGGAACTTTGCAGCAATGCCTTAGCCATTGTCTCACAAGTTTCATCCATCTTTTCCAAACTTCAAGTACCTAATCTCAAACGAAATCTTTTAGCAGATGATGATAGATTCCCAACATGGATGAATGAGGAAGACCGGAGAATTCTTAAAGCAGATGGCCCGAAACTGACTCCAAACGTGACTGTGGCGAAAGATGGTAGTGGAAATTATACAACCATTACTGCAGCGTTAAAAGCACTGCACCAAAAATATGAAGGACGGTATGCTCTTTTTCAATGTCTCCCCTTCGTCTTATTAAATTTTATGTATACTGATTTCAATTTTCTCGTTTGTTTACTTGGAGATGGTTTAAATTGGTGACAATATTGCAGATATGTTATTTATGTCAAAGAAGGTGTTTATGATGAGAATGTTATAGTTACCAAAAAGATGGAAAATATTACCATTTATGGCGATGGATCCCAGAAGAGCATTGTCACTGGCAAGAAAAATTATGTTGATGGGGTACCAACATTCCAAACTGCGACATTTGGTATGCAATTAGGAAAAAAGAAATGCATCTTTTAGCCATAATTTCTAATTCAGAACCTAAATAATTGCGTCTATATATGTGTATTGGCAGCCGCTCTAGGTGATGGATTCATGGCCCAATCTATCGGATTCAGAAACACGGCTGGTCCAGAAAAGCATCAAGCAGTGGCTCTTCGAGTGCAGGCTGATCGCTCAATTTTTATTAATTGTAGAATGGAGGGGTACCAGGATACCCTATATGCTCAAACTCACAGACAATTCTATCGAAGCTGTTACATTACTGGTACAGTTGATTTCATATTTGGTGATGCAGCGGCTATATTCCAGAATTGCATGATCTATGTGAGAAAACCAATGGACAACCAACAAAATATTGTGACAGCTCAAGGAAGGGTAGACAAAAGGGAAACCACAGGGATTGTGCTGCAAAACTGTCACATTTTGCCAGATGATAAACTCCAGCCTGAAAAGGCCAAAATCAAGAGTTATCTTGGCAGGCCGTGGAAGGAATACTCAAGAACCATTGTAATGGAAACGGAGATTGGTGACTTGATTCAACCTGCGGGCTGGCTGGAATGGGATGGCGATTTCGCGCTCAAGACTCTCTATTATGCAGAGTATAACAACAAAGGGCCGGGGTCTAGTACTTCTGGCAGAGTCAAGTGGTCAGGTTACAAAGTGATTAAAAGGGATGATGCCTTGAAATTTACTGTTGCTCCCTTCTTGCAAGGCGATACCTGGTTGAAGTCTGCTCAAGTTCCTGTGCGCTTCGGGATGTTCAGCTGAAGTGTCTTGTTTAATCAGTTTATAAAAATACATGGATTTCAAGATTTGGATATTCTATTGGATACAGAGTTATGCAAATAATACTACTGGTGTTAATTTTTTGCCCGGATTTATCTCTCTGTTCTTGTTAATTGTTATTTCTCAGAGGCATAATAACAAAACTATGATTATAGAATTTACTTTATCTGAAATGCAACTGCATTGCATCCCTCAAGCTAGTGCTGTTGCAAAACTGAATTTGACAGAAATATTCACAACTGCAATCTAAATTAAAATTAACTTTATTTCTTTCTTTTGTATCATATTTCCTATACTAAGGGCATGAATAACGTAAAAGTGCCCGTTTCTTGTTTGGTCGGGAAATAGGGTGACACTATTTCTGCCCAACCAGCACTCATAAATTTAAGCTAAAAGTTAGTTATGCAGGCCAGCCATACATAGATAACAAATGCTACCAGTGTAGGGACAAAATGAGAATGCAGAGGTGTAACCTTTTCTTAATTAATTTTTAATAACAAAAAATTAAAAAACTATATTATTTAGATTTGTATATGGCAAAGAAACAGTTATCTTTGTGTTGTTTCCAATTGGTCAAACGTTGTTTCCTTGATATAAAGTTTAGTACTAACTCTCTCTCTCTCTCTCACACACACACACACATTGAACCGATTCTGGTTTAAACTTTTGTTAAACGTTCTGATAAGTTCTTAGTCGGTTCATTTGCAAATGGACTAAATAAGCACACTCGGATCAGATGTGAAGAAATGTGTTTGTGACCAATTATTTGGGTGATTGAGATTAATATTGGTCAATTTGTAGTCGATAAATAATATGTGATCTATGAAAAGATAATTTGTAACCAATAAATAATATTTAACCTAAAAATGTGAGATTACGACAAAATTTGTAATTATGACTCATAATTTGTTAAGTTGTGACTAATTAATATGATAATTTATAATCGAGGAATAACTTTTAATAAATTAATTTGATAATTAGTGACTGTTAAAAAGTTGTGATCTATAAAACTTGTAATTTGTGATCGGAAAATAATACATGACTTTTTAATTTGATAATCTGTGATCAATATATAAATTGTGAGCTATAAAATTTGTAATTTGTGATTGTGACGTTTTGTGATTGTGATTAGTACGTAATTATGATCATAAATGATATAGTATTGTGACCTTAATATATTTAATTACGAAAATATTTGTATTTATTTATTTATTTAATTAATGTTAACTATGATCTAGTTTTTCAAACTTTAAAAGAACTTTCTTAATTTTGAAATCGTATCTCTTAACTACCTTAATATTTAATCTTCCCTAATTAATTAAGTTTCTTTCAATTGCCTAAGTTATTTTCGAATCGATCCAATCACTATGGTGTTGATATATTTAATCCAACCCGTTTTAACATTATTGGCCAAAATTTATAGGGTATCAAAATAAAAAAATCTTCTTTGCCAGATAGTCTGATTTCTAATCATTACGACTCATTGGTGCTAAATTAGTGGTGGCAAAAAATCTCGTCGGTTCGGACGGCTCAGGCTCGGCCCGTAAAAAGCCCGAGCATGGCCCGGCTCGGGCTCGGTTACACCGAGCCAAGGCCCGAGCCGAGCCCCATTTTGGGGCGTCGGTTCGAGCCCGGGCCAACCGGCCTATTATAAAAAAAAAAAAAAATTAAAATTTGGACAGCTTTCTTGCGCAAGCAGCTTAAATAAGCTGCCTGCGCACAGGCAGCAGCTTAAAAAGGCAGTTTAAAAAACGAAATTAATTGGACGTAGAAAATCTAGCTAAATTAAAAATGATACATGTAACTGGAAATGAAAAACTCGAAATCAAATTAACCAAAATTTTACTAAAAATAGATAAAGAAATCAATAACTATAGACAAGTCACACCTCAACATTTCTGAAAGTCACACACACAATCCAACACCCATAAAAGAAAAGTGGACATTTTTACAATATCTCAAAAAAGATTTAGGCTCTGTCTGTCTCTGCTCAAAATCAGAATTCCAACCATTGTCATATGCCTTCAGCCGCAATTTTGGACTACTTTCTCTCAGGTGGAGCCCTTGAGTTTGAAAAAAAAAACGGTAAAAAAATCAATTTTTGGGCTTAAAAAATTGGAAACAGACAGCCCCTTAACCCACAGAGCTATAAATAGTAATCAAAATGTTTATATTTTTTCTTTTATTTAATTGTACAGATGAGGAAAGAGTTGAAAGTTGCCTGCCTTTGCAGGCAGCAGCTTATTTAAGCTGCCTTGCAAGATTTTTATTT
>CAIGRS010041260.1:0-19240 GCA_903798395.1 Fraxinus floribunda | reverse complement strand
TTTGAGAGGACAGATTTCCAGGGAGAGAGTAAGAGACGAGGAAGCGAAGGGAAAGATATGAAAAGCCTGCCCAGATATAACTAAAATACGAAATTAAATTACTCACTGAAATAGTCCCGAAGCTCGCTCCTGAGTCTGTTGCAGCTCCTATTGACAACACAAAGGAAACCAGTAACGAAAAGTTCAAAACAAATGATATTCAAATAGGGAAAAGAAACATTAAATACAAATATTATAGGTGTAAAACACCTGGAATATAATTTGAAATACAGATATTTTTTTGTCTCGTATATTACTTCATTTGGCAATAGCATGCAGTTGATAGCAAAGTTTGCTCTCCAACTTGTCATGATAATGAGTCAAAGTACAAATGATATTGACCAAGAATTAGTTGATAGCAGTTTTCGTGTCAAGTAGCAAGATACAAACCATAGACGCATTCCATTTAAATCAGAAAACCTACACGGATAGGTAGATAAGGCAGGACGAGAAGAGGTTGGTTTGTTGCAATTGCAATAACACAAAGAAAATGGTAACCGGTGGAAGGAAGCTATGTTTGTTACGATAGCATTGAACATCACATAACCTCATTTAAACCCTTATGTGACAATCCGTCTGAAATTGATGAAGAGGAGCTCCTGTTGTTTCAGAGGTAATAATTTCTTGATAGGAAAGCAGAGAATTAAAATTCAGCGCATCCCACCAAATTTCAAGAAATATGATCATGCTCTGGGGTAAAACAATGAAATCAAATTCTTGTGCTAAATAACAACATGACATAAATTAACCAATTTCCATTTTCTCCTGTCAGTCATCTAGGTATCAGTAGTTGTCAATGTTGAAGTTGATCATTTGATCTGATATTCAGAAGTTACCTGTAGCAAAAGGAGTTGAAAAATTTGGGAGTCCAGAGGGAGGAGTTGAACTAAATAATGGAGCCGAAGTGCCAAAAGCTGAGGTGGAAACAGACAATGAACCAAAAGGTGAAGTCTGAGGGGCTGCACCAGAAGATGCAAACGAAGAGGAGACTGGAGCAGATGTGGTAGGAGTGGAAAACAGAGAAGGTCATGTGGGAGCAGATGGAGTAGCAAAGAGTAAGGTTCCACTTCCAGATGAAGCTGATGCTGCAGCAAACATACTTGGTGTAGTTGATGTCCCAGTTGCAGCGGGAGCTGGTAAGCAGTCCAAAAAAAAAAAAAAACTGAAATAAAGACAAAAAAAAAAAATGAAAGTTAAAACTAATCTTTTATTTTGAAAGTTAAAACTTTTATAAGTTAAATGACATGGATCTCTTCCATGTCGAATACTTAATCACTTGTCAAGACGTTGGAAACTAAAACAGATCTAGGATGTTGATGCAGGCACACGAGCATGAATAATACACGAAATTAAGATTCGATGATTCGTGTAGTATTCGAAAACAATCAATAATTGGACAAAAAGCTCCAAGCAGTTTATTTACTTAAAAAACAACCAGCTAAAACAACCCATAAAGTGTAAGTAGTAATCTTAAGAAAAGAAAATCCTACAACCTAATTAAAGAAAATAGAAATAAGAATTGATTTGATTGGGGATATTTTCGGCTCCATCATTCTCCTCCTATTGAAAAAGTTTCGACCCCAAATCTTGCACAGTATATTGTCTACTCATTGAATACCCCATAATGATAATAACCTATTTTGCAATATAAGTTCTACTACATTTGTTTGATTCTACAAATTCAGGTAAAATAGAGCAAAAGCATTTGGTAGATTTTCTTCCAAAATATCCAATTGATTCCTATTTTCTCGAAGAACGCTCAATCATGATATCTTGAAATTAAGGGCAATACATCATGTAGAAAGTTATGGACGTGAAGTGAAGGCACATAAATTCTCTGTCTCAAAACAATCCTCCAATTTACTCAATACATCATCAAGGCTATACAAGTTGAAATTTACGTTTAGAATCAAACATATATCAATTTGTCCATTGGCAAAGGATGTCTGTATATAATTCCCTTAATTTGGCCCATCAATTTTAGGATTCCTATATCACGATGAGCAGTATGCACCTCAATATATACAGAAATGGCTTTGTGTTTCTTCCTTTGCCTTCCAATCATAATCATCTTCAAATTTGTTCTCTTGTTGACTTCAAAACTCTCTAGGTCTCCACTATCAACATATCTCCAACCACACATTGACCAACCTATATGTTACCAATAGACTGACAGGAATGGTTAGCACCAAGATCACCAAACTAGAAAAAGAGTAAGGACTATTGATACTTCGGCGTCAAGTCAACTGTCGGTGCAAAAAATAGGTGAAATGCTGTAATCTTCACCTAAATCTACATTCCTTTATCGCTCGAAATTAAAAGTGACAAAAGGATCATCACCGTAATCATAATCCTCATCCACGATCAACTCTATACCAATTGTTGCACCACCCGTGCCCAAAATTCTTTAATCATGAGAAATTAGTCGAGATTTGTTCTAATACCAATAACTTATGTTTCTATGTACCCACTGATCCGTCACAGGCTCCTTGTTGAAAACAAATTCTAGATTAATTGTAGGGAGAAATCAATAAAGTGTCGATTTACTATGGTCATTACTTTTTACTCAAATTTGAACGAGATACAATAAATTGAGTTAAAATGTGTAAAGCAAGTTTGATTGGTCTAGAAATATAATATGACAAACATTTTTAGCCAATCGAATTAGTTTGTCCCAAAAAATTATGAAATAAATTTTTTATCAATATAGACTTTCAATATTTTTACATTGTTTGAGTAAATAGGATAATAATGAATATATGCTTCGTAGAACTCCATCAATAATATAATGCTAAACAAAATTTGATAATATCACTAATTGCTAAATAAAAAAAAACACCACTTGAGAATATTTAGAGGGCTCTCGATATATAACTTGACGATTTCATCAACACTTAGAAAACTAAATTCAATCCAAAAATTCGGAATAGTAAATCACCACACTTTAATTTTAACATAAGTAAGAATTATAAAACACGATTATCCATGAAACTCAAATGAAATAAAATCTATAATCCAACACTTGCTAAAAAAAGCATTTAAAGTTGAAATTATCAAAATTCCGCAATAATGCATTTAGGTAATTACATAAATGAAAATGTTCTCCTTTTATATTAGAGGTCAATTTTGTTCTTAAGATTGACTTCGACAATTATAACTATATAACTCATAAGAGTTACGATATGACATTCAAAAGATATAAAAATTTATAATTTAACGAATTAAAGTAATGGGCATTTTTATTTCCAATCGTATTCTTTTCTTGTTTCATCCCGATAATTAAAATAGATGCCATCACTCCTTGCTTCCCAGATGCAATAACCACTCGGGCAAGAATTTGCCCATTTTGAATTAAAAACATCAAATACTCGATTCTTTGAACCCCACCATAGGTGGCAGAAAAACAACGTATGTCCAAAAATGCCATCACAAAAATGCCAATTGAGTTCTTGATTTACATAAAGTGTGTGATATCCAATATCATCGTCTCCCGATGCACAGTGCAACCGCAATGGGCTAGAGTTGGGTGGCAGTTTATTGAAGACTTGCACATCATAATAAGGAGTAAAACAAAATGCAGCTTCATGGACAAGGCTGCAACTGGCTAATATTATGAGATATAATGAGAGGTTTTGGTTTATCATCTTTGTAAAAGTCATACTAGCTAGCCTTCTCTGGCTCTTGCAATTATTTATACAAATACTTGGATTTGGTGGGCAAACATAAGTGAAATTCATATGATTGTGATCCGAAATGAATTGATGAGATATTATTGTAAGTCGAAATGAAATCTAGGGAACAATTAATGTGGATTGAAGAAATTATTGTAGCAATTCCAAATGGATCAACAAAAGAAATTATGAGATTAAGATGAACATATGAGATATTAAAATATCCAACTCATAATCCAAATATTGTAGCAATGCAAAATGGATCGACAAAAGAAATTATGAGATTAAGATGAACTGATGAGATATTATGATATCCAACTCATAATCTGGGCAATAAATTAATTCCAATTGAAGAAAATATTATAGCAATTCCAAATGGATTGACAAATGAAATTATAAGTATAAAATTGACTAATGAACTTATTTTTCAAAATTTTAATGCTTTTTGTGCACTAGTAAGACACATAACTTTTAATCGATTGGAAGTTTACCAATATCTCACGGAGGATCGACTAAACAAATTATGGGATTATGATGACCGGATGAGATATTAAGATATCCAACTCGTAATCTAGATAATAATATTAATGTGGATTGAAGAAAATATTGTAGCAATTCTAAATGGATCGACAAAAGAAATTATGAGATTAAGATGAACTGATGAGATATTAATATATCCAACTCATAATCTAAATGTTGTAGCAATGCCAAATGGATATACAAAAGAAATTTTGAGACTATGATGAACTAATGAGACATTAAAAGACCCAACTCATAAACTAGAAAAAAATATTGATATGGATTGAAGAAAATATTATAGCAATTCCAAATGGATTGACAAATGAAATTATAAGAATAAAATTAACTGATGAACTTGTTTTTCAAAATTTTAATGCTTTATGTGCACTAGTAATACACATAATTTTTAATCGATTCGAAGTTTAACAAGATTTTGCTAAGGATCGACAACAAAAATTATGCGATTATGATTAACTCATGAGATATTAAGTTATCAAACTCATAATCTAGATAATTATATTAATGTGGATTGAAGAAAATATTTTAACAATTCCAAATGGATCAACAAAAGAAATTATGAGATTAAGATGAACTAATGAGAGATTAAGATATCCAACTCGTAATCTTTATATTGTAGCAATGCCAAATGGATCAACAAAAGAAATTATGAGCTTAGGATGAACTGATGAGATATTAAGATATCCAACTCATAATCAAGATAATAATATTAATGTAGATTGATGAAAATATTGTAGCAATTCCAAATGGATCGACAAATGAAATTATAAGAATAAAATTAAATGATGAACTTATTTTTCAATTTTTTTGATGTTTTTTGTGCACTAGTGATACAAATAATTTTTAATCCATAGGAAATTTACCAAGATTTCATGGAGGATCGACGAAAGAAATTATAGGGTTATGATGAACTGGTGAGATATTAAGTATCCAACTCGTAATCTAGATAATAATATCAAAGTGGATCAAAAAAATATTGTAGTAATTCCAAATGGATGGACAAAAGAATTTATGATATTAAGATGAACTGATAAGATATTAAGATATCCAAGTCATAATCTAAATATTGTAGCAATGCCCAACAGATCGACAAAAGAATTTATGAGATTAAGATGAACTGATGAGATATTATGATATCCAACTCATAATCTGGGCAATAACATTGATGCCGATCGAAGAAAATGCTGTAGCAATTCCAAATGGAGTGACAAATGAAATTATAAGATTAAAATTAACTAATGAACTTATTTTTCAAATTTTTAATGCATTTTGTGCACTAGTAATGCAAGTAAGTTGTAATGGTTTGGAAGTTTATCAAGATTCACGGAGGATCGACGAAAGAAATTATAGGGTTATGATGAACTGATGAAATATTAAGATATCCAACTCGTAATCTAGATAATAATATCAATGTGGATCAAAAAAGATATTGTAGCAATTCCAAATGGATGGACAAAAGAATTTATGAGATTAAGATGAACTCATAAGATATTAAGATATCCACGTCATAATCTAAATATTGTAGCAACACCAAACGGATCGATAAAAGAAATTATGAGATTAAGATGAACTGATGAGAGATTATGATATCCAACTCATAATCTGGGCAATAACATCAATGCCGATTGAAGAAAATGCTATAGCAATTTCCAAATGGAGTGAAAAATGAAATTATAAGAATAAAATTGACTAATGAACTTATTTTTCAAATTTTTAATGCTTTTTGTGCACTAGTAATGCACGTAAGTTTTAATCAATTGAAAGTTTACCAAGATTTCACGGAGGATCGACGAAAGAAATTATGGGGTTATGATGAATTGATGAGATAATAAGATATCCAACTCGTAATCTACATAATAATATTAATGTGGATCGAAGAAAATATTGTAGAAATCCAAATGGATCGACAAAAAACATTATGAGATGAAGATGAACTCATGAGATATTAAGATATTCAAGTCATAATCTAAATATTGTGGCAATGCCAAATGGATCGACAAAAGAAATTATGAGATTAAGATGAGTTGATTAGATATTACGATATCCAACTCATAATCTTTATAACAACATTATTGTGGATTGAAGAAAATATTATAGCAATTCTAAATGGACAGACAAATGAAATTATTAGAAAAAAAATTAATTGATGAAATTACTTTTCAAATTTTTAATAGTTTTTGTGCACCAGTAATACACATAATTTTTAATCGATTGGAAGTTTACCAAGATTTTACGGAGGATCGACAAAAGAAATTATGGGATTATGATGAACTTATGAGATAACAAGATATCTGACTCATAATGTAGATAATATTATTAATGTGCATTCAAGAAAATGCTGTAGCAATTCCAAATGGATCGATAAAAGATAATATGAGATTAAGATGAACTCATGAGATATTAAGATATCCAACTCACAATCTAGATAATAACATTAATGTGGATTGAAGAAAATATTATAGAAATTCCAAATGGATAGACAAATGAAATTATAAGAATAAAATTAACTAATGAACTTATTTTTCAAATTTTTAATGTTTTTTGTGCACTAGTGATACAAATAATTTTTAATCCATAGAGAATTTACTAAGATTTCAAGGAGGATCGACGAAAGAGATTATAGGGTTATGATGAATAAATGAGATATTAAGATATCCAATTCGTAATCTAGATAATAATATCAATGTGGATCGGAAAAAAAATTGTAGCAATCCCAAATGGATGGACAAAAGAATTTATGAGATTAAGATGAACTGATAAGATATTAAGATATCCAAGTCATAATCTAAATATTGTAGCAACGCCCAACAGATCGACAAAATAAATTATGAGATATTATCATATCCAACTCATAATCTGGGCATTAACATTAATGTCGATTGAAGAAAATGCTATAGCAATTCCAAATGGAGTGACAAATGAAATTATAAGAATAAAATTAACTGTATTTTTCAAATTTTTAATGCATTTTGTGCACTAGTAATGCAAGTAAGTTGTTATCGACCGGAAGTTTACCAAGATTTCACGGAGGGTCGATGGAAGAAATTATAGGGTTATGATGAACCGATGAGATATTAAGATGTCAAACTCGTAATCTAGATAATAATATCAATGTGGATAGAAAAAAATATTATAGCAATTCCAAATGGATGGACAAAAGAATTTATGAGATTAAGATGAACTCATAAGATAAGATACCCAGCTCATAATCTAGATAATCACATTAATGTGGATTGAAGAAAGTATTATAGCAATTCCAAATGGATTGACAAATGAAATTATAAGAAAAGAAATTAACTAATGAACTTATTTTTCAAATTTTTAACGCTTTTTGTGCACTAGTAATACACATAATTTTTAATCGATTGGAAGTTTATCAAGATTTCACTGAGGATGGACAAAAGAAATTATGAGATTATGATGAGCTGATGAGATATTAAGATATCCAACTTGTAATCCAGATAATTATATTAATGTGGACTGAGGAAAATATTGTAGCAATTCCAAATGGTTCAACAAAAGAAATTTTGAGATTAAGAAGAACTCATGAGGTATTAAGATATCCAACTCGGAATCCAGATAATATCACTAATGTGGATAGAAGATAATGTTATAGCGATTCAAAACGGATTGACAAATGAAATTATAAGAATAAAATTAACTAGTGAACTTATTTTTGAAATTGTTGATTGTGCACAAGTAATACACATAATATTTAATCGATTGGAAGTTTACCAAGATTTCACAGAGGATCAACAAAATAATTATGGGATTATGATGAACTGATGAGATAATAAGATATCCAACTCATAATCTAGATAATATGATTAATGTGGACTCAAAAAAATATTGTAGCAATACCAAATGGATCGATGAAAGAAATTATGAGGTTGAGATGAACTGATGAGATATTAAGATATCCAGCTCATAATGTAGATAACAACATTAATGTGGATTAAAGAAAATATTATAGCAATTCCAAATGGATTGACAAATGAAATTATAAGAAAAAATTAACTGATGAACTTCTTTTTTCAAATTTTTAACGCTTTTTGTGCACTAGTAATACACATAATTTTTAATCGATTGGACCAAGATTTCACTAAGGATTGATGAAAGAAATTACGAGATTATGATGAATTGATGAGATATTAAGATATCCAACTTGTAATATAGATAATTATATTAATGTGGACCGAATAAAATATTGTAGTAATTCCAAATGAATCAACAAAAGAAATTATGAGACTAATATGAACTGGTGACATATTATGATATCCGAGTCATAATCTAAATATTGTAGCAATGCCAAATGGATCGACAAAAGAAATTATGAGATTAAGAAGGTATTAAGATATCCAACTCATAATCTAGACAAAAACAATTAATGTGGACTGAAGAAAATGTTATAGCAATTCCAAGTGGATTGACAAATGAAATTATAAGAATAAAATTAATTGATGAACTTATTTTTCAAAGTTTTAAGCATTTAGTGCACTAGTAATACACATATTTTTAATCGATTGGAAGTTTACCAAGGTTTCACTTTGGATCGATGAAAGAAGTTATGAGATTATGATGAGCTGATGAGAGATATTACGATATCCAACTCCTAATCTAGGTAATTATATTAATGTGGACTGAAGAAAATATTGTAGCAATTCCAAATGGATCTACAAAAGAAATTATGAGACTAAAGTCTTGGAAATTCACTTGGAAGAGACAATGGCAGAAGATCGGGAAGCTGGTGGAGTCAATAGGATCTTGGAGAGTACAGAAAATATATCGGCAAATCTAGTGTAGTTGGCTAGGCAGCATCTAACTGTAAATCCAAATTGGCTATAGTTGAAGTAACTTGCTTGATCTCAGAGTTTTTACTGACATCAGGTTTCTTCGTCAACAATTCTGGTGTTGTTTATTGCTTTGGTATCTAGGGACATTTCAATTAGTATCAAAGCCTAAATTTGTGTCATGACCTTAATTTGTCTAGATGAGTAGTTCATTGCCTGTCCCGCCATATTTTGATGGTAGTAATTATGCGTACTGAAAAGTTAGGATGAGAGCCTTCTTAAAATCTACGGATGAACGTATCTAGTTGAGTGTGGTTAATGGTTGGGCTGCACCTAGTTCTAAGGTTGATAATGTTGTCACCCCCACGCCTATAGAAAACTAGACTAAAGCAAACTTAGATGAGTGTAATTGGAACGGCAAAGCCTTACATGCCTTATTTATAGTTGTCACTTGAGGAATTTAGGAGAGTGTCCATGTGTAAGTTGTAGATGTTGACCACTAGGTTTGAAGAGATCAGGATGAAAGAAGATGAGACCTTTGGTAATTTATATGCGAGCCTAAATGATATAGTTAATTCCAGCTTCAACCTAGGTGATAGAATCCAGATTCTGAGATAGTCAAAAAAATTCTTAGATCCTTACCTGAGAGATTTAGGCCTAAAATCACGATTATTAAGGAGAGTAAGGATATAGACTCGGTTAAGGTGGAAAAGCTAATTGTATCTCTCCAGACTTAAGAACTGACATTATCTAAACCTGTAAACGATAAGTCTTTGGCCTTAAATGCTGTAAGGAATAATTGTAGAGAGTCTTCAGATTTAGATTCTCCTGATGAAGAATAGTTAGCTTATTTTGCCAAACAAAATCCAAAAAATGTTAAGGAATAAAAAAAAACCTCAAGAGAAATATATAAATGGCCTTAGCAAGTCTAGGAAGAGCTCTAAATATATGAGATGTCATAATTGTCAAGGTTTTGGCCACATTAACAGTGAATGCCCGAATAGTAAGAGATAATAGGATAAGGCTATGAATGCTACTCTGATTGACGACGAGTCTCGCTCAGACAATCAAAGTGAGAATCCACACGTTAGGAAAGTAGGAAATATATTGCCTTTACCTTTGGGATTAGGAATGGATCTGATAAGGGGAGCGATAAGGCTGAGGACATATAAAGTGGTGAGGAATCAGAGGAAGGTTCTGATAGTGAAGAAGATATTTATGAGTTTTATGATAGAATCTATGAGGAGAGCATTAAGATTCTGACTATGAATAAAGCCTTAGGTACGCAGGTCAAGGAACTCGAGTTGGAGAAAGAAAAATTGTTAGCTTGCCTTCAGGAATCTACCTCAACCCTGAGTGAGTTGAGATCCATGAATGAATCTTTAAACACTCAAGTTAAGAATCTTATAAGTGAGCTTGAAAAGACCTCTAGGATAATTGGTGAGCTGACTGTTGAAAATGAAACCTTAGAAATCCAAGTTAAAAATCTTTTGAGCAATCTAGAGTATTCCAAGTCTTAACTTCTTGCCTTTTCTAGTGGTTCTATGAAGCTAGATAACATCCTAGGAATAGGCAAACCTGCTGGTAATAAGGAAGGTCTAGGATATAAGGAAAAAGATCATAGCATTGTTAGTACGTCCAAGACCATGTTTGTCCCTGCTAATGACCAGCCTAAACATGTGCCTAACCTTGAACCTAAGAATAAGGGATCTGTAGGACAAAGGCCTACTAGACAGCGTAGGACCTGCCAACCTAGGAATAGAAATCAGCGATCGTATAACTTTGGTCCTAGATTTATTCCTACGTGTTTTCATTATGGTAAGTTAGGACACATAAGACCTAGGTGTTGTCAATTCCTGAATAGAAATAGAAACCAGAACTTCAATAGAAATAAGAATCAGGATTATGTTGGTCAAATTAACTTCTTTACTAATCAGGTGAGTCAATTGACCAAGTTAATAACACAGATAACTTGGAATATTCCTATCACTAGGCAGGTTTGGGTAAAGAAAAGTGATATGATAAATCCTGAAATAGATCACGGTGCTCGTAATGGTAAGAGTTTTTACAAACCTAACTGATTAGTTATTTCTGGTACATACTTGTGCTTTATCATTGTGTTATTAATTTACGTATGTATCACATTTGTTTATTTGCTTTCTATGTAGTCTTATGCATGTGCATCTCCATCATGTTTGCATTGGCACATGTACATTTTTTTTTGTGTGATTTTTTTTTTGTGTGCTTGGAGTATTCGTGTTTAAAATTTAAAACAACAAAAAATTGAAAAATGGAAGGAAATTTGTTTTTCCAAGCATGATATACAATATACTTGAATGTGTTTGTTGTAATCAAGTATGTGTGATAAGTGCATTTTTACACACTTATTTTACTACCAAAACATGAAAATTTGTTGATTAATATGTTGGAATACAACTTAATTCTATGTAATTTATGTTTTGCAAGACAACATGATGAATGTAGTGGAAATAAGGAGAAACAAGTGGAAAAATGACCAAATTGAAGGAAATGAAAGTTCAGGGACCAAATTGTAAATATCCAAAAGATTACTCGGAAGGCAAAATGAAGATATGAAGATGACGAGGTCAAATTGGGCTAAGAAATTAAGCATGGGAATAATAAGAAGAAGAAGTGGCGAAAGAAGTTATAAAAAGAGGAACGGAGTTCGAGGACCAAAACGCAACAACTGTGAAAATGGATAAGCTATGAGGTCGTATAGCCTATCTCCTATGTGGTCGCATGTGGCCTTTCAGAGAAATCCAACACCCAGTTTTGTACTTCTACTACTATGCGGTCGCGTAGTAATTTTTTAAGCAAATCTTAGTTTCCTAATTTACGTCAAACTCTTGTGGAAAACAACTTCTTTCACGATATTTCAACCCTAGAACATACCAAAACAAAGGTAGATGCCTCCATACATATTTTTCTCTCGTTTTTGTTCAAGAATCTCCATGAAGAACTAAAAACCTTGGTGAAGCTAGGAATGAACTCAATCGGAATTAGTGATTTCGCATCTTTTATTCATGTAATTTGATTTTTCATTGTTATACAATTCTAGGATTTAGATTTTTTTTTCATGAATATTTTGGAATTGGCTTAGGCTTTACTAGATTTTTAATGGATTCAGTCATGCTTTTTTCCATTGAAGAATCAAACTATTTGTTGAGTTTCAATTTCAATTAATTTATGTTGAGATTGGTTTAACATTTATTAAATTCTTCATATATCTAGTCATGCTTCTTCTATCGAATGATTGAACTAATTGTTGAGTTTTAATCTCAATTTTACTTTATTAGTGGATTGATTACTGCCTTATGCTTGATGTATATGGTTGATTCTTGATCTTATTCCAATAAAAAGAGTGTGAATGTGTTATAGGAAGTTTAGATTCTAGGATTACAATTCAATTAAATTGATTTGTAACGTCATATCTTCAGATAGATAGTTGGGATGAAGGTTTCTAATTGAGTTATAAGAATAAATAATTAATTTGATTGATCCAATCCAAATGAGGAAATTCCGATGCTTCGCTACCCCAAGCATTGATTTTAATTTCATTATTTCAAACATTGAATTCTTAATTTTATTCGAACAATAAATTCTACTTCATAAACGAGAGAACATCCATCATTTTTTATCCTTTGAGCATTTCTTCCATCTCTCTGTGGAATCGACATCCCAAAGTTGTGCTACAACTACCGCATTATTCTTTGGGCATAATCAATGGGTATAATTAATGAGCTGTAGCATACTTTCCATTGCTTGCTTATGTTATTATGGAGTACTTAGTATATGTGTCTTCATGTACCATCTGCACTGCAAACACTATGATACTGTTAGTGGGACTCAACTGTGCGTGTGAGATTTGGGATGACAGTCACATGCTAGTAAGGTGACTTTGAACATGAATTGACCAAATTTGTTAGACTTAAGCTCAAGTATATTCCATTGTAATATAAAGCTCCATATCTTATGTTCTTCTTCAAAACATATTTGACTCGAACAATTAAGCTTGCGAGGTATCTCAAAACCTGGTGCCTATGGTCAACTGATTTGGGTTAACCAGCCTAAAACTCGCTACATGAGATATCTTAATCGCTTAATGGAGAAGGGTCTATACATAAGATTTGAAAAATTGATGTGTAAAGAACAAAAATTATGTGATGAGCTTTAAAAATATTGAAAAATGTGAAAAATATATAAATGCTCAAAGTCATGGGGAGACAAGAAAAATATATATGCGCTATGAGCTTCATTTTAAAGGTCCTAATGTGCTTTAAATAGTTTGACGTTCATAAGTAGGAGAATAAACTTATTTGTAGTGATGTTTAGCTTGTCCTTTCTTACAAAATTAAGGTTTAGAATCTGCTTACAAAATATTGGTGACACTTTACACACATGAGCCACTTATACAATTTACTCCATGTTAACTTCAATTGAGTACGTGGGAAGGTTTACTGATCATTGATTATGCTTGTGTATGCTATTAACTGCATGCTTTGAGTTATTGTATATTGATATTAAAAATGTTTTTGATATTGATCCCTTCATCATTTGTAGCAAAAATGATGAGAGTGATTATATTGAAGGGGAGAGAACTGCATTTGAAAAGAAATATGAAATATGTTGGGAGTTCACAGTAAGGGGAAGACTGATTATTGCATTCCATATCATAATGCATAGCTTATTTATGATCATGAGCCTATATTGCTATATTTCCTATATCACGTGTTTTTACACTTGGTATTTGAGTTGTTGATTTCATTAAATATGTATAACAAGGGATACAAGAAAAAGAACTTGGGTAGATTAGTTTTTGTTTTTACTATCTTGACTTTAATTGTATAGTTTTATCATAGAATGTCAAAGGGGGAGTTTGTTAAGTTTTATTGTAATTAACAATTCTGTGAACAATAGGACTGAAATGAATATGTTGTAAAAAGTCAAGGAGTTAGGTGCAATATTGTATAGTTGAGTTAGGTAGGTTAAGGTTCGAGTTCAGAATAAGGAAAGAAGAGACATCGCAATTTCGCTAATCTATCGATTGGACGTTGCTATAGTGACAAAAATAGAATCATCGTCGTTCGTCTGTCGCTTGTCTCTCGCTCGAGCGACAATGTATCGCTCGCCTGTTGCTAGCTCCTTGTTCGAGTGATAGTGCTACATGGAAACCCTAATTCACATTTTTAAAGAGTTCTATCTGGCCTAAACTACCTAATTGCCTTCAACTATAAATACTCATTGCCTTGCACGGAAGTCGTGTGGTTGTTAATTGTGCCTTCTCTCTACAACACGTTCATATCATAATTTGAAGATCCAAAAACACATCCATACATTGATCTCAATTCCTTGATTCTTGAGATCATACAACCACTTGTTGGGAAAACATCAAAGTTCTATAATCCAAAACACTTACTTCCTTAACACATCAAGGAATGTACTTTCTCAATTGAATTTTAGATGTTACTTTAGATTGAGAGAGGTTGGACTATAAGCTCAGGAAAATTACAAGAATTTGATATTCTTAGAGATCCACTTGGAAGAGACAAATGCAAAAGATCGGAAAGCTGGTGGAGTCAGCAGGATCTTGGAGAGTACATGAAGTAGATCGGAAAGTCTAGTGGAGTTAGCTAGGCAACATCTAACTATAAATCCAAATTGTCTATAGTAGAGGTAGTTGGGTAGGTCCCAGAGTTTTTACCCACGTTGGGTGTCTCCGTCAACAATTCTATTATTGTTTATTGCTTTGATTATTATCGTGGCATTCAAACCTTAGGACAAATTGGACTTGTATGCTTAATCATCTAAAAATGATTAAAAAGTGACTTGTTACTTTTAATTATATAATTTTGCACGTAAGGTCAAACTAATCTAGATCAATCTAGTAACTTTCAAGTGGTATCTAGGGGAATATTTAGATATCATACTAGGGACGAAGATTTCTAAGACACTTGAAGGTCTGTTATTATCTCAATCTCATTACGTTGAGGCTATACTTAAGAAATTTAAGGCATATGTTGATAATCCTATCAAAACACCAGTAGACCTAAGTCTACACTTAGCCAAAAATATCGGTTAACCCATATCTCAATTGGAATACTCACGCATCATAGCCAACTTAATGTAAGTTTCATACTACACGCTTTTGGATATAGCACATGTGAATAACATTTTCTAGATACCCTGCGATATTAGAAGGATATATTAATGAAAACTGAATATCTTATACAAGGGATTCAAAATCTACAAGTGGTTATGTTTTTACCATTAGAGGCGGAGCTTTGTCTTAAAAATCCTCTAAACAAACCTGTATAGCTTAGTCTACGATGAAATCTGAGTTTATTGTTTTACATAAAACTGGAGAAGACGCAGAATGGCTTCATAATTTTCTCGAGGATATTTCGTGCTGGAAAAAGTCGGTATCTGCTATCAGCATACATTGCGATAGTCAATTGGCTATTGGAAGGGCACAAAATAGCATGTATAATGGTAAATCTCGACATATTCTTCAGAGACATAATACCATTACACAACTGATTTCGAATGGTATAATCTCTATTAATTATGTTAAATCGAAGGAAAGCGTGCGGGTCCTTTAATAAAAGAATTACTGAGAGATTAAGTGTGCCATCTTTCACAGAGGATGGGCTTAAAGCCTATCGACTAGAATCATTGTAGTAGTAACTAAACCTTGTTGACTAGAGATCTCAAGATCTTGATTCAATGGATAACTAAGTTATGAATAATTCAGATGAGCACTTCTACCCATTCGTATATAATGAAAGTGTTAGATTGCAAAGTGTATTAGGATAAGTTATACTTTTAATAATTCCTATATCTTGAAAAAGCCAAGAGAAGTATGGTAGAATACTATAGGAGATCACTTATGTAAGTGTGAAGCAAGGTCGTTTCTATAAGAATATTGAGGCTTAAATTCTCTAAGAGCACTTTGAAACCAAGAGTTGTTCAAAGCCAAAATGAACACAACCATGATAACCAAATTTGTTAGGAAAATTATGGTGTTGGTACAATTATTTTGTTTTACACCAACGGTTGAAGAGTTCAAAACATCATGTTCAGTGATTAGCTTAGTAAATCCGATTGAATTCTAATAAGAAAAGTTCAATGCCAAAAATTACCTCTCCTGATGCTATAGCTTACCGTCTATATTCTTTTTTAAATTTTGCATTTCATATGCATATTGAAAATTTTCATTCATGTGAGAAATTGTTATAAAAAGAAGATCTTTATCGATCTCTGACCAAATATTTGGATCGCTACTCAAATTTGGTGAGAAATGGATTGAACATATTGTACTCGTCGAGTAGATAAGTTTGGTATATTTTGAAGTCGAAAACTATTTTTGGATGAATGAGAAATTAGTGGATGAAGCAAGGTTGAAGATTATGAATTTTGAGTTAAAAACAAAAATTTAATGTATTATATCGCCGCTTGAGTGGCCATTTCACGCTTAGTGAGCAACAGAGTCACTGCTCTGAGCACTCAAGTGGCAAGACTAGCAGCCATCAAACTTGTGTAGCTTTCCAAGAACAAGTTAAATTTTGGGTTGTATCTTTTTGTGTGCAACTCCTCAACCTCTATAAATTGGACCCCTCTGTGATGGTTTCATTCACCCCCAATTCTATGCAATCATAGCATAACATATAAATATCATATTCGTGCCAAAGTTCTGCATCAAAAACCTTGTTATTTTCATTCAAAAATGAGTACAAAACTTCATTCGATTCACCATTTCTTGTGATTCAAAGTGCTATCATCACAAGAAGTCAATAGTTATATCTTAGAAGACGATTGCCAATCCGTCATCGATACCTATGCGGAACAAATTCATCTTAAGGACAAAGAGTTCAACTCTTGTCTTGATCTTCTTGCATTCCATTCTTTTATTGACGTTTGGATTCATTTGTCCGGGTTTAATCTTTATTTCAACTACTAGTAAGGTCAGTAAGGTTTTGTGGTAAGATTGTATTTTGTTTCTAAACAATAAAGAAATCACTTTATCAACTTTATTTACAACATAAAGTGCATAGACTAAAACCTCCTGCTTTCATCAAGTTCACTTTTCGATTGGACTGTTAACAAAACATGTTTAGTCACAGCAAGTCCATCTCCTGCTGATATAACTTTTGATCACTATCCACTACCTCTGCGTACTCTATACAACAGAATGTGTTTTAAGTACCATGATAATTGTAAACTTTGCTAGAATTAGAGGCCAAAATATCAAATTATTAAGAAATCAACTAAAGAAATAACATTAAAATATCCAAGGCAGTAGAGGTCTCAAATAGAATACAAGATTGTCTACCAAAATACCAGGGGTGCCCAATAAAACAAATTGTGTCCAACGTGAATTCAAGGCAGCACTCAACACTGATTTCAAGGAAACATATCATTATTATCAAATACATTCAAGGGGTCCAATTTAATTATTTAAACACGTAGAGAGTGAGAGGAAGCAGGTTTCATTAGGAGATTTCTGCTGGTAATTGACATGGGTTCGACTTTTGTGATGATCACCATTTTTGAATTCCTGAATCATCATTTGTCAAAATCACCCAATTTGTTAAATTTAGTTACTAGAAACATCACAACTTCTCATGTAGCTCCCTTCTCCAATCTGGCTACCATTTTCTTTCCCATATACTGGTCAAATGTTATCCTACGTTAAGCCCATGAAAAATATGAACAATGACAGAAATAATTAACTAAAAAATGAAAAGAATAATAAGAATACAATGTTGTCCTTCACTTGCACTTGTTGTGAAACCATCTCCACTGTCAATGTAATCTGGTTTTGCATTTTTGTCTACATCAGGCCTTTCTTCTACTTCAATATTGAAAGTGAATGGTTCTCCATGTGCGTTCCATTGCGTATAGCCCCTTGTAAATCCATTTTTATCAATATGAAATTTTACATCATCTCCTTTTAGAAACCTTCTATTGTTACATATAGAATATGGACATTTAATCATATCTCCAACTCTTGTTTGGGACACAGCAAATTTAATGAATTCTTCAACACACTTGGTCATTGCACACACAATTTTACAGTCTCAATTCAACACTTGCAGTATTTAACAATATATTGGCAATTATACTGGGCAAAAGGAAACAATTCTACTTGCATTTTATGTTATGCAATGGAACAAATCCTAAACATTTGACTTCATTTACAAACAGTTTGACCTATCTTTCTATGTCATGCATCGTTCTTTCCATTTTATCTCTTTTATGATTATATATTTACTGTATCTAAGTGCGGACGCATTTTATAAAAAATCATCAATTTATATGTAAACAGACAATTTCACATTTTTACAGATGTTATAATCATGATCTCGAATTTATCAATTAGTGTTGATTTTCGTCTCACGAGAATCATTCTCTGAAAAAAAAAAAAGATTGGGTTAGTGCATATATTTAGTTTTTCAAGTATTTGTTCATTAGAATTCTATTAACAGTAAGTGAATGCCTTGTTACAAATTACTTGCCTTTTTGCCCACCCCTGAGATAGGGAATGGGCCAACTAGTATAGCACAGAGCTATGAGTTGACTCTGTCTTTTCTATTATTTATTGAATAATTGTCAACTATTCTTCTCTATGTCTAGAGATGGCAGCGGACAAGTTCGGGGCGGGACCACATCACTTGTGCAGCGAGTGAGCTTGCCTCGTTTTTTACGCCATTTTTTTAAAAAAAAATCTCAGTTAAAATATAAACTCAAAATTTTAAAATTCAAAGTAAATAATGCTCAAACTAACTACATCAATATCCAAAATAAGCACTGAAAACAAACAATGTCCAAAATTAAACATTTGTAAGTAGAATTACATTGTAACTAAATTTCTTTTCTTTATCCAAAGTTTATCTTTTTTATTCTTCACGAGACAGGTTCGAGATGTGGCATCTCAGCCCCGCGCCGACCCAACCCGAGACGGGGTGGCGATCCCTGTCCCACCCCTCCAACCAGTAGGGGCGAGTCTT
This sequence comes from Fraxinus floribunda, assembly GCA_903798395.1. Lineage (NCBI taxonomy): Eukaryota > Viridiplantae > Streptophyta > Magnoliopsida > Lamiales > Oleaceae > Fraxinus > Fraxinus floribunda. Next base: position 175 of record CAIGRS010041260.1, on the reverse strand, counting down.
TGGAACTAGGCAGGATTTTTTGCCATCAATATATATGTTCTTACAAAGTGAGATATTATCTGCTCATCAATCAATCATAAGGTTTGGAAGTTCCATTACATCATAAAGCAAAATATGGTCTTACTTTTTTGTAGGGCTGTAAGCAAAAATCGCCAAATCGAAAAATCGAACCGAA
>CAIGRS010041205.1:0-10251 GCA_903798395.1 Fraxinus floribunda | reverse complement strand
ATTAAGTAGAATAGTGAATACTCCGCGCTGTATGACTCCGCACCTTCGCGGACAATTTTTTTTTCTTTTCTTTTTGTACAGTGCTTCACCGCAACGCGAAATTTTTTTTTTTATACAGTGATTTCATTTTTTTTCTCCTTTTGTTTAGGAGAATTTGTTTTTCTCCTTTTATTTCTGAGTCTTTAAGTCTTTTTACGACTTATAAGCCATTTCTATAGCTATTTTTTTATTGCATGCTTATCATTGTTGGTATTTGTATGCCTCCTACATTGTTGAAAGCTTGAGGCAATAATTTGCTCAAAGCCTTCTCAAGTCTATTGATGCTTGTTAACAAGATTGGCAAAAGAAAATGATAGTCTTCTTGCAGTATAACTATTTAATTTCATAACAGTTTTACGTATTTTGTTTGTCATTTGTCTTGGGATATGAATGTGACCCTTGGGGCATTATCTCGTGTTTAAAGAAACCTTTACAAATATGATAAATAAGACATGTTAAACAATTGTCATCTTGATGTTAAGTGGATAAAAATGGTTTCATGATGTCTGTTTGCTATGAAATTTGCTATTTCATGTTGGGAAAGAGTTACTTACCATTACTTATTCAAAATAGAAATATGATTTGACTGTTACATAATCAACTAATTACCATAACAAAATGTTTTGGAAAATCGAGTTTTTTTCCTAAAATGTTAAAGGTTATGTTCGCCACTTCGACTGAATATGACTGGACAACAGTTTTCATCGGTACATTTCTTGGAATCTTCAATCAAATTTGTACATTCTAATGATTACAAGTTAACTCTTCTCATGTTTTCCAACAATTAACATTTACGACATTTCAAAACAAAAAACATTAGTAAAGAAACACAGACACAATGTCTTTAGCATGCATGGAGCTAGAAGATATTTGGCCAAGGATGAAGCATTACATATGCTATGTTACCTTGTCACTGAGGATATTCTTATGGAAGAGGTGAAAAGAAGTGATATTTACATATTAGTGTCATCTGTATTAAAGGTATACTATGTCATATCTTCAATTTATTTTATACGGTGATTCCGTTTTTGTTTTTCTCCTTTTATTTCAGAGAATTCGTTCTTTTGCTTTTACTTCTGAGAAAAGTCAACAAGTGCAATTGTGGTTGCTGCCTTTTTTGTCTTTCCGTCAACAATCATGTGGTTGCTTTCTTTCCCCAATCAACAATGTGGATAAGAGGAAGTTCATAGTACCCTTTTGTTTTGAAGATGCATGGATGGACAGTGGATGGCTAGGGATAAGATGGGAATAAAAAATGCTTCACAATGAACATGCCTCTTAAGATAGTAGGGATAAAGCAGCATTACGACTTTGAAAAAGAAAATCATTAGTATATGCAAATTACACTTTTAGGTTTGGGAAATATGAACTATAAAAACTAAATATTTTAATTTTAACCATTTAAAATCGTAGGATGCATTTTATTTACTGTTTTCAATTTTGTAAAATACGGAAAACGTGTTTAGTCTGATATTTCAGAAAATACATTTTCGAAAATAAGGTTAAACTTATAATATAAAATTCAGAACACATTTTTGACGACTTTGAGCATTTTGAGTAAAGAAGATCTAAAAACACGAAAAACAAACGTTTAAAAAAAAAATCAAATAAAAATTATAAATATAAAATTCCAACAAAATAAAATTTTCAAATTTTAATAAAATGAAAGTTTTGAAAAAATAAAATTCTCAAACTAAAAGACAAAAAATCTTTAAAAATAAAATTATAAAGGATTTTAGAAATATAAAAATACATGAAAATGGCCTATTGACTACATCATATTTCCACTTTGGCCTTTGACCAGTAAATAGAATAAAAAACGAAAAAGTTGAAATATAACTTTACACAAGAAAAATCCAAAAATACCATCACTCTCTCCCACAGTCGAAATCGACCCATTTCTCACAGTCAAAACTGACCCAAAACCACAACCAAAAAAGTCGACAAAATCGACCACGAAGCCATCGGCGTCGACAATTACAAAGACAACCTCGTCACCGACGAAAGAGATTGTTAGTTTTCGTGATTAAAATCGGGTTTTTCATGAAACAAATTCGAATGATTTTTACATTTTTTTTAGTTTATTTGTTCATATATAAGTAGATCTGCTTGAGAATTGGTGATTGTAAAAGAATTTTGATGTTTGTATATGTAATAGCCCCATTATTTGAGCTTTCCATCGCCGGAAAAGGTGATTTTTGGCGATTAACAACCGGTCTGTTAACAATCGAACGGATGTTGAGCAGTCGGCCCTCGTTATTTTTTTAATTTTATTAATAATTTGATTTTTTGAATATTAAAAAATAATTTTATTCTGTATTTAATTTTAGGTATTGTTTTGTTAAGTTTTTTTTTTATAATCATTTATTTAATTAAATAATATTTGTATTCCAAATGTAATTAAATAATATTTATATCCTTTACTTACTTTTAATATTTTCCCTTCGTTTAAATTTTTTTATATATATAATTAAATGAAGAAATATAAATTGATAATTACCAAAAACGAAATATTCTTTTTAACAAAATATTCTTTTTAACAAAATTAGCAAATTCCTTTTTCCTTTTATTTTTAAATTTAAAATTCTTTCTTCCATGTAGTTGTAACAATTCAGTTCAATTAATTTTCTGATATTATATTGTATTTCATTATGTTATGTTCGGTGTGTTAATATTTAAATTTTTGTAGCATGGAGTACCACTTGGACGCGACTTTGAGACAGGTGCTGGGTAAGGCTAGTTGGAACGGTAGCATTGGTAGTTACACAGTCGTATTGGAGCTACTGGATGAATAGCATGCAGATATGCTACGCGGTCCTTTCTTTGGCCCCTGTACGAATTGAGAGTTGTGCAATTATCGGGGACAAATCATTGATGCCCTTCTGTGTCGGTTGTTGAGTCTAGTCTACGACGATGCCCTCCACTTCGACCTCGGGGGAAAATTCGTCAGTTTCTCTATGTTCAAGTTTGCCCTAATCACTTGACTGGAGATTACGGGCAATGACGCAGCTCATGCCGGTACTCAGAGAGGCAGTAGGTTGCACGATGCTTACTTCCAGGGATAGGGGATTGTGTTTTTATCGTAGCTGATGGACACGATTAGGGGGTGTGACCATATGTTAGACAGTCTGAAACTCGACCTGGTCTACATCCTTAAGAACGTGTTGCGATGTCACCACAGGAAGACTGCGATCGACCTCTTCCATCTAGAGATCGTCGATGATCTTGATGTCTTAAACACATATCCATGGGGCTGAAGATGTTTCGAGGACACTGTGCTCATTTTCACCATATCACACTCGAGGCCGAAAGGGACCATGCGTAAGTACGATATATACTAATTGCCCCTAACAGTGCAGATAAATGTTTGACATAATTAATGTTAAAAATATTTTTTATAATAAATATGAATATAATAATTGTATGTATTACAAATCTGAGTGTGCGAGACTGTCCCCCTGCTAGGTACCCGATTTGCGAGGCGAGGGGAGACACGCTACCATCGGATGTATCATTAGCGAGCATCCCGAGCAGATGGATGTCCAACTAGCAAACATTTATCAGTTTTCCAAGACGACCCTCAGGTGAGATAATACATATACATTTGCGATTTATGTTGTGTGTAGCTCCAAAATGTGATCACATGATCATTAACTAATCAAAATGTAAATATGCCAGCTTGAAATCATAACTGAGTTGATGTCGTCGATGGAGGAGGAGACTCATGGTTATGTGTGTGAATTAGCCGCTCCGCACAATGAAGACGATCGGGTGTCCGATTCCATCTTAGGCCAAGATGAGGTATGTGAATTGAATATAATTTATTGATTACAATTTTGTATGCGTTAACCGATTTACATTAAAAAAATAATTTTTAATGTTCCCATTTGTATAGGAACGTGGTCCAGTTGATCGACAATTACCTCCGTCGAGGACATCATCTCGACCGAGGGCATCACTGTTGCCGATCAAATCTCTTTCTCCACCGTCACTCACCTATCCCTTGGATCTCCTACACACAGTCAGAGGTAGTATTTCGATGATCTGTATGATCGCCTGACTGAATTTATAACGATGGAGGTGGGGAGACTGCGACAAGAGTTGATAGGAAGGGTGACTATCAATATAACCGCCTGACGGAGTAGATGGGCGAGATGCAACGAGTGTTTATAGGAAGGGTCAACGATTTATGCAATGATGTTGGAGCTCTAGTTGCCACTTGTTAGAGCTTCAGGATGAGGTCGCAGCCCTCCGAGGCGATATAGTAGGCAGGGGAGAGGGGTCACAGATAGTTATGGGCAGATGATGCTGATTTGGAATCTTTTTTTATCTGTGGAGCGGGAGAGGGTGTCCTGGGAGGATCGACAGGGATAGGATGGCTGGCTGGGGAGAACATAACCGAGGCAGTGGCCCTGATGGAGGTGGCGGAGGATTTGGGGAGCCATAAGGGGGTCATGGTTCCCGGCTTGGAGGAGAGGACCGAGGGGGTGACCTCGACAGTAGTGGAGGTGGGGAGCCCTGACGAGAGAGCAGTCCCCGGGGTAGTGGAGGATGAGAGTACACCCCACGTGGTTGAGGGAAAAAAGCGTGCCTGGATAGCGGGGAGCAGGTGGTTGGCAAGAGGGCCAGGTTGTCGTCACAGTACGTCGTTTCTCCCTTCACGGTCGAGGCAAAGAAGAGGACGTTCGTTGACGGGATGTACTCGAATCTCTTTTGGGATGTGGACCCCGCGAAATGGAAAGTGTTCGAGCCGGCATGGAGATCAATGAAGCCCAGGTATGTATTGTATTATTTTATTAACGTACGTAGATACGCTTACTCTTTTATGCACGTTTAACATTATTTTTGTATTATTTTCAGAGCCAGGCACATGATATTTTCAAGGATGAACCCGGATGTGTACAAGTGGTTCTACAACGTCATTTGGCTGGGATCCTAGCTCGCCGACGATGTTAGTGAATTAGACTTATTGCTATTTATTTGGTACACTTTTTTGGTTATGAAATGTAATAACTCATTCATATTTTTATTGGTTTTTCCCATTACAGTACATTGACATGGCCATGGACTTGTTGCGCGATCGTGCTCAACGATGTCCAAAATTGTTTGACGTTTCGATCGAGTCATACTGAGCACCGAGTTTGTACGCGTCGTTACATTGAGCATTAGTAGCTCCAGGTTTTGGGTAACACATACACAGTGTCTAATTATAGGATGGAGTGGGTCATAGGAATGTGATGGAGTGTCAGAGAGAAGTCAAGGGAGGGTTGTACACATATGTGCATTTCACTGATCGTGAATTGCTACTGCTTCGCCGTGGAAATCGTATTCGCTGATTCCACTATTTATGTGTACGACTCCAATCATTCGTGTCTCACACAAGGCCAGCTCAAGCAATTAATGGAGCTTGTGGATGTGATTGTTCCTAGGATGGCTAGACAAGCGAACGTGACTGTGCAAGATGGACTAGCCATCTTGCGAGACACGATGACGTCAAGACAATCCTATCGTAAGTTTTTATAATTTATTTTAACTAGAAAATTTAGTTTTTTAACTGCACAATTTCTGTCTAACACATTATGATTTGAATTGCATGAGTGACTGCGGCATGTATGCAATAAAGTACATAGAATTTTTGAGTATAGGACATAAGGTTAATGGAATCAACCAATTATGGATTCAGATTTTGAGGAATAAATTAGCATGTGACTTGTACGAATTCAATTGTGATCCATAAATATTTGTGAATATTGTACAATCAATGTAAACATTGTATACTTATTTGTATTCGATTAAATGTATTCAATTGATTCTTTCTTTGCGAAATAGATGTAAATATTGTATCACAGTTTTAATCATTGTAATACAGTTGTAATATTGTATACTTATTTGTTTATTTACGTACGAAATAATTGCAAAATTTGCAAAAAATATGTTTAAAATTTGTAAATATTCACGTATGAATTAATTATAAAGAATGCTAAAATGAATGTAAATATTGTTCGTTTAACAACAATAACATTACATACTCAACTAATTATCACTCAGGGGATCTGACTCGTACGTAGACGCCCAGGGCCACGCGGTTCAACTATCAGTGGCGACAAACTATTAAGTGGGAGAATATGGTCGGGAACTTCCCAATCGACTTCGTTCGATAGGGGAAATATAGTCTCAGCATATGTCGCTCTCCAATAATCAGTCGTATAATAAGGAGAGCATAATGTTCTCACTGTAAAGCCTCTGTTCATAGATACCATGACTGCATGCCCGTATGTAAAACTCTTCAGCTGAAATCAAGTACAAGTACATGTGTTGTCAATTATGTCTACCATGTATGCCATACGACATGCACATTGTACGAAGAAGTGCGACTCGTCCAACGGTTCCACGGTCAACTTTTTTACAACCGCTGTAGCCTTGAATAGTTTATCCTCTTGAGCCGGGGTTAGCACACTCGTGCAATTCTGTGATTCCGTACGTCGATCGTAAAACCACTGCTGCAGCTTGGTATAGATGTTCTCCATCATTGCGAGAATTGACAACTTTGACAACTCTCGATCCTTCTTGAACAATGAATTCAGAGACTCCACGTTGTTCGACCTCATCAAGTTGTACCGAAGTCCTGAAAAATGTGACCGTGCCCAATGTTCTATTCCCATTTTTGTAAGATAAACACATGCGGGGAACGACTTACTTCCTATCTCGATTACATTCCTCACACTGTAAGATTCCGCCGCTCTCCAAAATGTTGCAACGACACCTTAACCCAGATATTTAGTCTTCAGATTACCATGTATATGGTACATACAGTGCCAATGATGTGCTTTGGGGAAAACTTCAGTGATAACATTTATTAGAGACTGACCCCGATCAGTTACGAAGGTAAGATCCTCGAATTCCCCGATCACTTCCCTAATCTTCGTAAAGAACCAATGCATTAACAGAGCATTCTCGCGTCGACTAGGTCGAATACAAGTGGGTAAATTTGGATGTTGAGATCTTGACATGTAACAACAATTAGCTTGCCCCCGTATCTTAATTTTAGAATTGTAATGTCGACTAAAATTACGGGTCGCATCGTATTTTGAAATCCCTTAATGCATTGTCCAAAAGCCATGAAGAAATGCTTAAAGTAATTATCTCCCTTCGTCTCAATGAAAAAAAGTGGAACCGTGATTAGTTGTCCTCTGTCGACCAATAAACCATGATCGATCTTGCCTGTGATCATTTCGACGAATCCCCAATTCGTAAGTATGTTCCCGTGTATACTTGCGAACTACAATGACTCATTTGTATCCATCTTAGTCGCTCGCAACAGCCAACGACAACTGTCGTCGAGGCAAACAAGTGTCAACAACGACTTGTTTGATTTATTTACCTTGAACTGAAAGACAAAAAATTCAATGTCAGTGGGTGCACATCTTTCTGTAAATCTTTCTTCGTTTCAAACAGTTGCTCAATGTGCAGATCTTCATCATCGGGAATCACACGTGAAGAATTAGATAACGATCCGCTCATTCCAATCCTTGAGCTCCCACCCCGTTCATGTCTTTGATAAGATAAAGCAATCAAATCTGCATTTGTAAATTCATTTACATTTTTGTTGTCCTGAACTATCGACTGAATTATGTGCATCACAACGATGTCATGATGAGGAACAATTGTCTCAGAAATATTAGCATCATCATCGCGACCTATCTCTATTGTATCCAAAAATCATTTGCATTATCATCACCTCCATCCGAATGTTCATTTCTACCTACCCGTCGTCATTCCTCACTAAAGTCATGCAAATCGGTGTCATGTACGTTTTGTTCAACTTAAACAGATAATTCACTTCAATATCAGATGTAACCTTCATAGGTGGAATAGAAATTGGCAAATGCTCTTTGAATTGAAATCTCAATACCATATTGTATCGAGATGAATCGACATTTAACTTGTTTTGTATATCATGGTACAATTCCTCGTACGATGTAATCTTTGTTATATGTGTTGGAGTACAACCTTATATGTCATTCGTTTATTTCCATGCCCATCGATTATTTTTATCCAATTCAAAATCACCAAAGTAACAAATCTGGAGTACAATCATCATATCTGCATGACAAAATAAAATTTGTAAACATTTATTTAAGAATTCGGCTCATAGTAGGAACAGAGACTTGTAAAAAACAAAAGTATTTATATAACAGCCAGTTGTTTCGACTGTTAATAATCAGATAGCCAGCTAGCCGGTTGTTTACAGTCGTCCTTGCAGCTCTTAATAGCCAGTGAGGTGGCTATTAACATCCGACCTTGCGGCTGTTAACAATCGGTTGTTTTGTCGTAACAGCAAGTCGTTAAGGCCTTAACAGTTGACGGTTAATCGAAAAGTAACATGGAGACAATTTTTTCGTTCATGCTTAAAACAATTATACATCTGCTAAAAAAATTTATCTGTCTGTTATTTTATGTCGAATCTTAATTTATCGATTCAAAAAGTATACACATTTAACGAAAACAAAATTAAACATACGTAAATATACTTACCAATTCGAAATAATTGACAGAAAATAACTTTTTTCTTCAACTATCGATATTTTTGAGATTTTCAAATTGAAGAAGATGAGAGAGTTTTATCTGTGTTGGAGTTGATTTTGAAATTTTAACTAGGGAGTGTTTGATTTTTATTTGTTAACTAAAAAAGTAGTATTGTCTTTTTAACAAAATCATATTTTGTAATTGTTTTATACACTTAAGGACATTTTTGTCTTTTGATATCAAATAGACCAATGTGGAAATATGCAATAAATGAAAAGTCAAAGTGGGAATTTGGACATTGACTAGGCCCTTTTTAAAAGTACCCCGTCTGTTTTAATTCCATACAATAGCATGATAATTTATTTGCATATTTGTTGATCAATTTTCCTAAATTAATTAAAAGTATCTCTCGATGTCAATTAAATCTATCATTTCATATGATCCTCATATATCTCAATGAAAGATGTGAGTATGAAAGTATGAATTAAAAGTTTTAGAACACATATAGAAATCATGAAATGCATAATAGTAAATCTCTATATCTCTTTTTCGCTTCTTTCTTCATATATCTCGTTTTTTTTGCTTTTTTCCTTCAATTTAGCTTCCAATCATTGAATCTCATCTAATGAACGAAATATACATTAAGTTATGCCATAATTCATCAAAAGAACTACTAAAACCCTATATTTTTAGGCTCAAAATAGAAAAAATGAAAATGAACTCAAAAGTGAAAACTAAAACGCAAACAAACCAAACAGACCCTTATTTTTTAATCAATAAAGGTAGTTTTAATAGATTCTCATGTTAGTTTTCGGACTACTACTTTGCCACCTTAGATGACATTAACTTTGACATATTTTTGTCATTTTGTAGGTGTATTGTCTATTATATCCTTATTTCTAAGTTTTAATTATTTTTCGCAATTTAACCCAAAATTTGATATCAGAGCCTAGTAACGAAACTGAAGAAAATGTTTAGAATTTAAGAAATATATTCTAGAATGAATAGAAAAAGATAAAATGATTTTTGAAGAATTACAAAATATTAGTATATTAACTAATACTAATCGAANAGGTGTATTGTCTATTATATCCTTATTTCTAAGTTTTAATTATTTTTCGCAATTTAACCCAAAATTTGATATCAGAGCCTAGTAACGAAACTGAAGAAAATGTTTAGAATTTAAGAAATATATTCTAGAATGAATAGAAAAAGATAAAATGATTTTTGAAGAATTACAAAATATTAGTATATTAAATAATACTAATCGAATTAAATTACAAGAATTAGCAACAAATTTAAGTCCCAAATTTAGATCTATAAGTGAAGAAATAAAACAAATAAATAAATAATTATCAACAGTTAATTGAAATAAAAAATAAAGCATTTCAAATTTTGGTAGACGAATCTCCCGAATATGAAGAAGAAGATATTATAATAAATCAATTTTTAGAACAATATGATAATTATTTTCAACCTTTAGAAAAAAACAGATATTATAACTCATATTAAAAATATTGAATCTAATTTAGAAATTGTAAATGACAATATTAAAATAGAACCAAAAATCCTATATAAACAAATTGAATCAAAATTTAAAGAATCAAAACTTAAAAAAGGTTCTTATATATCAATTGAACCACCTTTACCGGTATATGTTATAGAAGAATTAGAAACTAAATTCTA
>CAIGRS010041098.1:0-20966 GCA_903798395.1 Fraxinus floribunda | reverse complement strand
ATGGCCTTCACTGTTTTGAACCTCACCTCCATCATCTTTTGCATAGATGTGGACTAATAAGGGAGCCTGATTCAGATTCTTTAAAATCTCAGGCATTGCCTCTTGCATCCAAGAATCAATTTTTTTGGGGGAAAATGACATCTTTATTCTGCAGATCCTCCTTAAAAACCTTTAAAGAACAGTAAAAACCTTTACATATTCAGTTGGGCCGGAGATGGAATCCGTCGGACATGTAGCGCCGGAGGTGTTGCCATCGGAGGGGTCAGTTGGTTGAGGCCACTGAAGAAGTGAGGATTAGAGATTTTGTTGCATCAATTCAATTTGGGAGAAATGAGAGTTCAGTTCAATATCTCAATAACAAGAATTGTTTGGCTACATGGATCTTCCACTTAAGCACTTAACGTCCACGTAGATATTCCGTCGTCCAACTGGCTAAATTCATTGACGGATTTAAATAGGTGAGTAATTGAGTGCAACAGAGATAAGTTCAGTGGCCATTGGGATGATTTCTAAAGTTCGATGAGTAATCCGTGATGAACTATAAAGTTCGGTGGCCAATGAAACATTTAACTCCATAAATAGTGTGTCCATACAGATTTTAGTTTATCTTCTCATTCGAATGTGGCTCTGGCTAAACCAAGCACCATGGTTTGTTGGAAGGCTAAGGCGAGCATCACTTCGAAAAAGTAGTGCTTTCTTCTTTCAAATGGATTTATTTCTTTTTAATGTGATTTATGGATTATTATATAATGATTTTTGAACTTTCCATATATTAAAAAAGAAATAGAAATAGATAGACTAGAAACGATATCCGTTGTATTAATGACACCAAAGGGATAACACTATGTAGGGATGGTATATCCTGTCCAAACAAGAATTTTTGAACAGAGAACGACCAACTCAAATATTCATGACCAAGAAGTACTAGATTTTCTTTCGGATGGGTCCTTTGATAAGGAAGGTCGAAATGTCAACATGCGTTGATTATTTAATTCACCCGACTCGATAGTACCCATTTTGGGAATGTCTAGCACCAAAGTCATTGAATCGGGGCAAGTCTTGAAGTCTATGATGCCCAACCTTGTACACTCCTTTCTCATTATAGCCCAAACTCAAGTTCAATAGTTGTATTCTGCCACCCTTTGCCCTTTATTTATTTATTTATTTCATATGTACTGAAGTCGGTCTTTTGTAGTTGACTATCAAAATGTCCTTCAGATCCCCGCACATCGATTATACGTCATAGATAGAAGACGATTGTATGGTTAGTTAGGTTCTTGACAAATTTACAGGGAGGGGAATTACAGCGTGAACTTTGAGAGCGAGAAAAGTTCATCGCATCTCAGTTTGATCTAGAGATCCCGGCTCGGGAACAACTGAATATGCTTTTCATTCACCACTAACGTCAAGAGCTGTGCAAATTTTCAATAATCACCCATTTTTTGAAGTTAGAATTTGACGAATCATACACTTTTAAAAAGCTCTATCAATCTACTTTCATATGGGAAAAAAAAGAAGATTTTTCGAACTCACACATGTGCTTTTAGTTATGGAGATTGTTTGGGACTGCTCGAAAGTCGTGCAAATCTTCAATAATCATCGACTTTTTGAAGTCGCTAGAATTTGACAAAGCATTCACCACATTAGGCTAATAATTTCTTATTATAGGATTTAGCTAGCTTTGTCAATAAACTAGTGTTGATTTATTGCCTAACAAAATTATATTCATCACCTACTTCACTATTTGAGTATCTGATGACAATATGACAAAAAATAAGTAAATAAATAAAAAGTAATTTAAATTTATGAAATATTCGGACGGATTCTTCTTTGTTTGAAAATATATACAGCCTCAACCAACACGAGTATTGAGCGAAGGTATCCAAAACCTTATCATTTTATGTACCTCACAAGTCAAGTCTGCGAGTGGGTTGAAGGGCATATTCATTTGAATTTTGAGGCATAATTTGGATAATGGGACCCATCCACATGTTTGTCGGGTTTCCAATTCTTTTAAGTCTGCTTGGCCTGGCCAATTCTTTATACAGAGTACAGGCAGAGAAATTGCTAGCTGCTTTGCATTCCACATGGGGAGTAGTTCAATCTCTGGCGATGGAGAAGCTCAGCACGGCACCACCAAATCCAAACATGGTGGTTGGATCACATTCCCCTTCATTATAGGTCTCTCTCTAAATTCCACGTTTTCACATTTTCGTTCGGTTTTCCCCGCATCAAAAATAACATGCACTAGTAGTTTCTTTTGAAGTATATGAACGCATACATGACAGAAAATGCAATGCTACAATTAAATTTTTTTCCTACAACTGTTATCGTGTGTTTCCTTTGTGAAAGCAGCCACTTTAGCTGGGTTAACACTAGCCGGAGGAGGGTGCCTGAGCAACCTAATTGTTTACCTGATCGATCAATACCATATAAACAGCATCGATGCTGCTCAAATAAATAACGTGGTTTGTGGCTGCACGAGTTTGTTTCCTATTGTCGGAGCAATCATTGCCGACTCATTTCTCGGTTCGTCCACTGTCATCTGGATTTCCTCTATCGTTTCTTTGCTGGTAATGTTTGGAAATTTACTTAATCATGCACAGTAAAAAATAGACACGCTTTTATTTCCCATCAAGAATTTTTTTTTGTATTTAGATAGAAATCGTGATACAAAATATACTTTTGTTGAATTCTGCAAACTCCATTGCTTGTCTTGAACGAGAATAATCACTATCTGCAATCTATAGCTGTCTAATTGTCCAGCCTTCAATGGAAATCCATACAGGGAATAAGAATGAAAAAACCATGATTTTCTTTTTCATGTGCTAGCAAGAATATGAATTGTGTTCTATGATGATTTTCTAAAATCTTAATAGCTTATTAGGGATGGCAACGTGCCTGGTCAGGGTCGGGCCGACCTCCCCAGCACCACCGAGTAATTCCTCGCCCTGTTACCCATTTAAGACGGGGTGGGCCCTTGCTCCATTTACTATCCATTTAATTTTCTTTTTTTAAGTTTTTGATAAATCATTTTATTGCCTCCATTAAAGTGAGACAGTAATATATTTTTTAATTTATTTTTAAAATTTAAATTATTCAAATATATTTGGTAAGCTAAGACTTTTATAATTTCTTCTGATATTTTCCTTGTTAAACCTGCTACAGGGTCTACTACTTTTTCTTCTTATGGCAACAGTGGATGGCATGAGGCCTGAAAACTGTCAAATTGATTCAAGTTTGTGTGCAATCACCCCATCTAAAACACAATATGCAATGCTATATTTAGCATTGACACTGGTAACCCTCGGGCTAGCTGGCAGCCGCTTCACTTTGGCAACAATGGGAGCTAACCAATTTACAAGGGCTAAACATCAAGAAACTTATTTTAATTGGTATTTTTTTACATTGTATTTTGCTTCTGTTATAGCCAGCACAGCCATTGTTTATGTTGAAGATAACGTGAGTTGGGCATGTGGATTTGGTATATGCATAACGGCAAATGTATTGGGATTAATCATTTTCTTGTTGGGAAAAAAGTATTACTATTATGACAGGCCACAAGGGAGCCCATTCACAAGCTTGGCTCAGGTAATTGTTGCAAGTTTTAGGAAAAAGAAGATGGTTTTGTCTTCCCAAAGTCCTGATTATTATTATGGAGATGATCTACAAAAGAAGATTGATGAACTACCTACAAACAGCTTCAGGTAATATTTAATCTTATTCAGAACTTTTCATCAGAAGCCAAAGGTTGCCTGATCTTTGGCACCATGCCTGTTGGTAGTTAAGATCCATCTTTCTTTTATATCATAATGCCGCCTTTTTTTAATGCGTAAATTGAGCATAGATTTATAGGATTTTTGAGCGTCTCTCAATTATTGAGATTAATGGATTTATAGGATGTAGTTGAACATAGATATTTTGAATTTAAGAGCTTGTTTGGTAAGGATTAAAATTGAAAAATTAACCGTTATAGTTGACTTTTATTAGACGAGTGAGACCCAATAACGGTCATATTTTCAATTTTAATTTGATTTTAATTGTTACCAAACAGATTCTAAATCTCGATGCCAGCTCAATGAAAGTTGAGTGCATGTGAGGTCATTTGTGAATCTACTTGTTCCCTCTCTGATGTACTATTTCTTGACTTTCACTGCAAGTAGATAATTCAAAATTAGTGCCATGTTGGGATAAGATATTTCCTGCTCCTTGTTGTAATTGGCGGCGGCCCACCTTCTTTAAACAAATCTTTTTTCCCCTAACAACCAGTTTGAATACTGTTAGTCATTTCAAAGAGATTATTTTGAAATTAGGTAATGAGACATATAAGTTAAGCAACTTTTCTTTCTGCTGATCTTGCACCTTTATCCTATGAATTAAAAATTATCATAGGACAAAGTGTTATAGATTGTTGACACTGATTTCTAGTTTATTTATGTCATTGTCAACAAATAAATAATAATGTGTCTCTTTGATATATTGTCACATAGGTTACTGAATAAAGCAGCAGTCAAAATTGAAGGAGACATACTACCAAATGGTTCAATTGCAAAGCCATGGAATATTTGCACTGTGCAGCAAGTCGAAGACCTCAAAACTCTATTCCGAATCCTGCCATTATGGTCGAGCAGTATACTTTTATCGACCCCGATTGGAATTCAGGCAAGTTTATCGGTTCTCCAAGCTCTAACCATGGACCGTCACTTGGGACCGCATTTCAATTTCCCAGCAGGTTCCCTTCTAGTCTTCACACTTGTAACCACTTCAATATGCCTTGGTCTCTTTGATCGTTTCCTATGGCCAACATGGAAGAAAATTTTCGGGCGAAATTCAACTCCACTTCAACGAGTTGGCATTGGCCACGTGTTTAATGTGGCCAGCATGGTAGTTTCAGCCTTGGTTGAGAAGAAAAGGCGTGCCACCGCCCATTCCCACCACCTTCAAGGTTCAGTCGTCGCCTTATCTGTCTTCTGGTTGGTCCCACAACTGGTTATTGTGGGCATTGGGGAAGCATTTCACTTTCCAGGACAAGTTGCTTTGTATTATGAAGAATTTCCCACTTCACTCAAGAGCTTGGCTACTGCAATGATCGCCATGGTAATTGGAATTGCATATTATTTGAGCACTGCTGTGGTCGATTTATTTCGAAGACAGACGACATGGTTGCCCAACGACATAAACAATGCCAATTTGGACTACGTGTATTGGGTCGTAGCAGTGCTCGGGGTTATCAACTTTGGATACTATCTTGTATGTGCACGCTTATACGAATACAAAAATGTCGAGAAGGTGGAGACAAATGAAATTAATCATCATAATGAAACTAGACTTTGACGGTAAAAAAACTGATCGATCGATTCGATCATTAATAGAATGTTTGGGAGCACGACTTTGGTGCAATGATGAATAAAATCCTTTCGTGTAAATGAAGTTTTGTTGTGTACAAGTTGTGCTAGTAATTATGGGACAGGCTGCACGCTTTGTGCTAGTGAACTAATGAATGGTACCAACAGAGTAGAAGCATTACTCTCAGCGGCTTTACAGGCCGTCACAAAAGGAGGGGGGGTGGGGGTGGGTGGACACACGTATTTAATAATAATAATAAAAAAAAGGGCGAGCCCCACCCTTTGTGAGGGGCTTGTAAAGCCCATGTGAGTAATGCTTCCGTACATGAAGCATTACTCGTACCAACATGATTTCTCTTAGTGTATGATGAAATTTTTCTTTTTCTTTTTCTTAAAATGGGTTGACCTTAGGTGGGCACTCGTCCGAAGTGCAATGGAGTTTGAATTCATGGGTTTTTTACGATTGCCCATTATCCCATCCAATTTAGTAGCCACGAACAAAAGCTTGCTATACGAAATTTTCTATCATTTTTGCCACTAAACGGTCTATTTTAAGATAATTTTCAATTGACTCTTTAAAGGTGAGACTCACTTTATATCAAAGATCAACCTTGAACTTAAACTACAATAAATTCTCTATTGAGATTGATTCTCTAAATTTTTTGAGTTAATTACATTAATATTTTAGCTATTAATATCTAAAGTATATATATTAATTGATAAATGATTGTTAAAAGAAATCCTATATTTATATGTAAGAATTAGGACGGAAGAATACAACAATTATTTACAAGTTAATATTTAATTTACAATATTAGAGTTTGTTGGGGTGTTCAAAAAGTTTCTCTCTTTAAATTTAGATATGGAATCTATTGTGACCAAGAATGTTTTTTGAAAAATAAAATAAAAAAAATTCATGGAGATACTCTAATCTATTATCACGAATTTTTGTATAACGACAAAAAAAAATAAAAAAATAAATAAAGAATTATAGTTGGAACAGTGAAGGTAATAAAGCAAAAAGAATCAAGGTAAATATTGATAAATTTTACTTATAATTATAAACTTGTCTTTTTGTATCAAACTTATAATTTATTTCACTTTGAACTATCGGTGTGTCTTTGTTAGTAAAAGTAACGGAAAGTTAGACGGAGACATCTCAATCAACTCTTAAAAGTGTCCAAATGTGAATATAAGTAGAAATTTGGTGACTTGATTGAAACAAAATTAAAATTGAGTGACCCAATTATAACCCATGTTTGATTTATCAAAATTTTAGTAGATTTTGATAAAAGCTAATGAAATGTAAGATTAAAAAGAATTAGATCTTATGAAATATGTAGTTAAAATTAAATACTTGTTTGGTTTCCATTTTTTAGAACTTATTTTTTTTATCAAATTCATTTTCAGTCATAAATTTCGTGAACTAATAACTTTTATCAAAATTTATAAAAAAAATTGATTTTTATCAAAATCAAATAAAAGTTAATTGTTGACTTTGATTTAGAATTTAATCAAATTTTGTAGCTGAACCAAAGAGGGGCATAATTTATGTACAAGTTCAATGACCAATATTTTTACCCTGTACATTTGAAAAATATGGGTTATAATTGGTGAAACTATAATATTTCATACAACACAACAATAATTTGTCTTAATTGGACATTGATTAGCATTTTTTTGTATACATTTGCTACCAATTTGTCAATAGATTATTTCGTGTCATGCCATCAAAGTCCAAACTCATTTAATATGTATTAAACTTATCATTTCAATTGTTTCATCTTGACTAGTTTTTCAATTATCAAGTAAATTTCTTATAAATTAGTTCAAATCTCTAGAAATAAATTCCAAGTTGAAGTTAGGTGGTGCAAGGAGAAATTAACAAACTTTTTTTCGAGATTTTGAATTGTCAACGTTTAAATTTTACGGTTGGTATAGATTATAGAAGTTGTAATGCATTAGAAGCTTCGATTTAATATCATGACATGCCAGGAAATCAAAAGTATGACGTGCTAAAAGAAAGTGAAAGGCACCTTGTGTAAAATTATGATCCCATCCTCATGAGCGAATGGTGCTCTGGTTAAATGGCAGCACTGTGGCCAAAGGTGGCATATGATAAAAGTGCCTACAACTGTAGCCATCGCCAACAGGATTTCCCAATATAGCCATATAGATTTTAGAAAAGGACTTGTCACTGTGTACCACTCTACAATGATAATGACGCGTACACAAATATATATAAATTATGAAATTTATCTTGCACAACGAATTCTCCTAATTCAATACATAGAATGAATTTTAATACAGAGTAAGGCTATTTGTACATCATGGTTCACAAATTGATGTATAGAATGATGACATGAAATAGAGAAAAAAAAGAGAGAGAGAAGGAAAAAAGAAGTTGAAGTTAATTAATATAATCTACATCATCATTCTGTAAATGAATCTATAACAGTTAATATAATCCACATCATCATTCCGTAAATGAATTTCTAAACCATGATGTACTGTAATAGAATGGATGCACTGTAAGAGTGAATTTTCCCTACATTATAATGGTGCATGCTGAATTATACACTCCATCAAGCACATCTTACTGTATACAGAAAATTGAGCATTTCTTGGTAGCTAAATCAGCATAACCACTATTAATTAGAACTTTGCGTTAATAAATGGATTTTTCTTTTTTTCTATTTTTTTTTTTCTCTTGCAGGTTAATCTGCTTCCAGTGTTGACATCAGTATTCAGTTGGGACCTCCAAAATGTGAAAATGGATCAAACATGCATAGATAAACATGAAGAGTTCAGTTTACAGTCCCCCCTCCCCAACCCCAAAGAAAACCTCTGAGGACTCCTCGCTAATTCTCTCTCATTGATGTGTACTAAGAAGACTCCTATAAACGCAAGTAACCTAACTAGTTCTGGAACATTTCACGAAGTATGTAATATTGCATCAGCACCTGGACCAACTATATAAATGGACACTAAATGAAGTTTAAAAGTGAGCTATCTCCTTAAAGATCTAAATGTTCAGCGTAAAATATGTCCCGGCCTCCTGGGTATTGAAGCTTGATTGAAGTAAAACTGTTCGAGTTCTCTATTTTTTCAATGAATTCTTTGTAACTATCTGATGCTAAATGAGTTGTGCCAAACCTACCTATTGGCTTAAGGTGATTACTCATTTAAATGCCGAAGGCCTCAAATCTATCGAAAGAGGTCAAGCATGTGTATTTTAATTTCTTAATTCAAACAAGAGCTCCCATAGATTAACTGTATTTCAATCTTAATAATAAAATGCTCACGAGAACCATTAGATGCCGGTAACCAAACAACTTTTAGCACTAACGAACTTGCAGAAAATGCCAGCATTCATTTTTTTATGAAACCAGCCTTAAAATCATTCCAGTGTCCAGAAAGAACAAAATCCTATTTGAGTACCAAGATCATAAGGTTACAACAAAGAACCTACTCCTTAACAATTTATAATGAACTGAAGCATTTCAGCGAACTACAGGATAAGCTTTTGATTGTTTCCATTTTGATCTAATGTTAAGCTAAAGTAGTCATAGGCAATCCACTATCCGCAAAGAAAAGAATAGGAAGATTTCTTGTGAAGACAACGTAGTGGTAGCAACCAATAATCCTAGTGTTAATCTAGATCAGTGACAACAGTCAGATCAGAACTATGCCAAACCTTGTGGTTTAGCTGGAGTCAGAGGGCGAGATGTTGGTGAACTTCGTACAGTCGAATGGTCCTATATGATTGGTTTTCCTTTTGACCTGAAAAAATAGTACAACATCATCATAAGCCATTGACAATTTATATTTCAAATTGATAATACACTATAATTTTTCTATTTTTCATCCCTCTTGACAATAAGACAGTGACGTTTACTAAACATGTATATGGAGATGCTCTCCAATCTGCTTTCATTTATGAATACAACAGAGAATCTCAACATGTAAAGAAACTGGAACAAAAGGACTATTTCCAAAGACAATGCAATTAACCTTCCACCTGTTTCATATAATTGTTGGCAATTCATCCTAATGGTTTTGGACTAGGAAGTATGGTGATGGATACAAGCACGAGATACAACGGGATACAATATGTTAACTCTTAGAGTTACAAGATATGATACGTGGGATGGCATTGATAAAATTAAAACACAAATTAATGAAATATAATTAATATTTACAAAAATATATATACATATAGATTGCCATGATACAACACAATAATTAAAGAATTGATATTTTTTATCTATGTTGTAAATAAGTTTTCTATGGGTGTTATTCTTTTAGTAGTGTTCCTATACATATCCATTTATTGGTTAATTTCCTTATTCTTTCTAAATGGTAAGATATATGCCTAAGGCATCTATGATCAAGCACATATCAATTATGTATTCAAGATTTATTTTAATTTATTTTGTTGTATTTGAGGTCTGATGCACAATGTAATAGAAAATAGTAGTTATTTTTCTTCAAAAGTATGTTGAATGTACTGCCAAATGTATCCGAAATTGTATTAGATAAAGGTTATGTTAACAATTGCATATACCAAGGACAGGTCTCTTCGCTCATTTTAGTGCGTTATATGGAAAGGGAGGCAGACTGGGAAAGTAAATTAGTAGTATAAATTACCACATGCAATAGAATCTTTTAATAAGCATGAATTTTTACACTGGAAAACTCTTTTAAAAAGAGAATATTTAAGCGATCCAGGTTATGTCGTCTACATGACAAAATTAGAAAGCATTAGCACTGTTAGAAAGTAGATCAAATCCATGACAATGAAAATTAACGAATAAATTGCAACGAGGCCCATATGGTCCATGAAAAACTCAGCGACACTATATGGGCTAAGATAGCTAGTGAAGTAAAATACTAAAATAACAGTGTGGACAAAGAAAGTTCACCTTTCAAACCAAAAGTGAAAAAATATAATAAAATAACAAAGAACTGCAGGATAAAGAAATACATGACACCAAGAAAGAAGAGAAAAGAAGGAAGAATACAAAAGAAACAGATGACCATATCTACTGGTATTTTCAAGATTAATAATTCAAAGTCAGATATCCAAAATGAGTGCCTTATCTGAACTACTAACTGCCATATTAGACAAGCCGCAATACAATGAGTAACCAAGAAAGTAATAGAGAAATAAAAAATAAAAAAACAAATATCAACAAAGAGAATAAAATTCCAAAAACCAATATGTTATCTCTTCTTTTTCAATCTAATATGACTTTGCATCTAAGTTTTCCTTTATGTAGAGAATGCGAGTGTGAGTGTAAGAGTAATGACATACCGGAGACCATGGATTTGGCTTGGGAAGAGATTTGTCAGGAGGCGAATGTTGTACAGCACCACTTTTCATGGTGAGAATATCCTGTTGAAATTTCAATATAATACCACATATCAATGATTATAATGGCTGAATTGGTTACAGATATCATAAGCACATTAATGGATAGAAACAAGCATCAAGACAACAAAAAATGGGTAATAGAACTTTCGAGAAGATTAAATTAGCAAGAAGCAATAAACAATAAGGTAGAAAAATCATAGCTTGACTATGTCTATGTGATGTTTAGAATAATTATTTTCTACCTGACATATCAACTGATTAATGACAATTGACACCAAGATTCACGTCTACAGATAGAATTATACCCAAAAGGATATCAAAATCCTTTAAAATCTTTCTGGATCTAGGAATCACCAACATCCTCCCAGCTATGTGTCGAACATCTACACAACAGACACATCACCTACGTGTTGCTGACTCGTTGGGTGATATATTGACATTGTTGATACGCCACAATTAATAAAAACAAATTTACTCTACAACATAAAAATTAAAAAATGAAAAATAAAATTTTCTGTGCTTTCTAGGTATGGTTAAAGATCATACGAGTCCAGCAGAACTAACATGTAAGATAAAAGTGAATCTAAACATACATTAAGAAGGATTAACATGCAAAAGGTAATTTTCCATCAATGGTAACATAAAACAGTAAGATAAAGAAGCCTACCATGTAAAGAACTATGAAATTAGATCTTCTCTAAGAACTAAAAAGTGGCTAATCAAGATCCCTAAAATCACCATTTAAT
Organism: Fraxinus floribunda; assembly: GCA_903798395.1. Taxonomy (NCBI): domain Eukaryota; kingdom Viridiplantae; phylum Streptophyta; class Magnoliopsida; order Lamiales; family Oleaceae; genus Fraxinus; species Fraxinus floribunda. The sequence goes on along the minus strand of CAIGRS010041098.1, from coordinate 9,498 downwards.
AGTCAACATTGAAGGAAGATCAAAAGTAAAACTTCAAAGGAAAACAAATACTACTTAAACAAGATAAACAACACGTACATACTGTATCTCATGAAAATATGAGCATCAAGTTAATGACAAACGAATTCAAACATATAAAGCAACCACAGCCTTCAAATATTACCAAAATTCTTAAAAAAGACAAATTTCTTTGATTACGTGTTGTAGGTAATAAGAAGACAACAAAATAAAAGCTGAGGCATATAAACTTACCTCTCCAGCAGCTTCAATGGCAGCCAACCATTCATCTGAAAATGGAACAGCATTTTCTGGGGGTACAAATGTACGACTTTTCTTCTTAAGACCATCCCCAAATTTATTGCTGCCATCGGAAAGAGACATAATGGCATATCCTCAAAATACTGAATACGTGATAATTTTGCATAGATCTAAAAAACTAAGTTAACCCAAAATTACACCATTTGCCAGTAATACTTACATTGATGCAAATGCAGCTTTATCCTCTACAGATTCTTCACTAACAGAAGTACTACTGTCTTGAGTACCTTCAATCTTATTCTGATCTGGTATGCATGATCGACCAACAATTTCATCTGTATCTTTGCAAGTATTATGCATCGAAGTTGGTTTTTGGACATCAACACTGGAACTTATTTCACCTTCATGTAGATCACTTGGTTTTGTAACAGAATCCACCATGTTATCCAAAACACTAGTTTGATCAGGTTCATCAGAGATAATGCTTTTTACAGAGGGAGAGTGATTCTTCAAAGTCAATCCATAATTACTATGGAAAAGATCTTCAACTACAACAGGATTAGGCAATTTCAAATATCTTGACTGTTCATTGCAATCAGCATCCCTTGTTGAAGAGTACTTGACACAGCATTCTTTCAGCGCTTTGTCATATGACTGCACCATCAAATCCTCCGTGTGTGATACAAAACTCTCCTTTTCCACTCCAAATCTACCTTCCTTTACTATAAATGCAGAAGTTCTTGAGTTATTTTCATTATAACCATCTAACATCGGACTGGAATCTATAGTCTTTTCAAGAATGGTTTGCTGTGAATCTTCAAATAACATGCTTCTGGAAAACAAACTACTATCTTTCATCTCTATTGCCTGTGTTTCCCGATGAGGACTGTTTGATAATTGTTTACTTGCACGGTCCTCCACCAACAAATCAGCTTTCAATTCATTAATTCCTATATTCCATGTGTCATTGTCATCTGGAAATCTCCCGTCACCTCCAACCGGTGACTTTGTTACTTCATTAGGAGAAGTATTGAGTTTCATATAGTTAGCTTTAGCTGTGAGTACACCATTATAACTGGAAGTCATATCGGTTAAAATGTTGCAACTTTCAGAAGATTGGATATTTTCAAACTGCGTGTCCACGATTAGAGGTTGTTTAGTCATTGTGTCTATATTTAAGTCATCATTGTCATGAACTGTAGCTGGATCCTGAGTACTTTCCAGGTTAATGCCAAAGAATTGATTTCCATATTTTCCAGCCACATCAAATGCTGGAAGTGTCTCGGTGAGTTTTTCTTGCAGGGATTCTGTCAAACATGCCTGTTTCTTAGGCAACAACCAATCACTTGTATGCAATATATAATTATTCTGCGATTCTAGTTCAGCTTCTTGGAGAATGTCCTGAATCTCTGAAGCTTTTCCAGATTTCTTATTATTAACATCAACCACCAATATATGATTGACATTATTCTTAAAGCTTTCAATAGTTGAAATATCTTCTGGAACCTGCAGTTGTGATTGTCTCACATGTAAGTTATAAGTTATCACATCTGTGGTAGCAGCTTCTGCTGAAAGATCTTTATGTTCGTTAGATGAAGAACATGGACTTTTCATACTACATTCTAAGGATTCATAATCTACATTTCCAATATACCAACTTCCATATTCTTGGGACTCTTTAGCTGGTTCATTAGCTCTTCCATTTGTCTTCAAAATATCCTTATCTCCAGTGGGGCCCTGATCACTCTCTCCAGGGGAGAACTTTAATTGGTCAGTTTGCTCCCTAGGTGGTTCATGACAATCCTGCATAAACGTTTCCACTAAATTACTCCCCACTGTCAAAGAATTCTGCCATCTATGATGATTTACATCTCCAGGTCGTGTCTGGGATCTAATATCATGTTTTGAGGCAGAAAATTTGCATATTTTTGGCCCTTTGTGTGGTTCATCTGTTACAGCTTTTGTTTCAGATCCATCTGTGCCGAGCATCAAACAGTCATGTTGCAACACTAGATTTGACTTTCCGCATCCACTCATGCAAGATTCACGATTTCCTGGACAACCAAGGATGGTACTCTTAAGATTGTTATAGTCTGTTACTTTTTCACATGAAGTACTTTTTAAGGGAACTTCTTTCTCCTTCTGAAATTCTATGTCCTCCTGGGATATTATCTTCTGAATTTCAATTTGCTTGAGAACATCCTGAATCTGTCCATTGGTATCAATGGTATTACCTTTTGGCTCAAAACTTTTGGCATTGTATAAAACCTTCAATCCCACCTTGTGCGTTGAGTTTTCATCCATGTTAGATTCAATTATTCCACGTGAAATAGCACTAACCTCAAATGGTGCAGAACGTTCTGATCTGGAGCTTATGAGTCTATTGCTATTACTTGTGCTTGCTTCAGTGTCATTGGATATCTTGGAAGTTTTTCTCAAAGTACTATGTGACCTTAAATCTTCAAGTTTTTGAATCCCACATATATTAGAGTCTGTATTTCTCCATGGTATGCTATATGAATCTGAAGATTTANAGCACTAACCTCAAATGGTGCAGAACGTTCTGATCTGGAGCTTATGAGTCTATTGCTATTACTTGTGCTTGCTTCAGTGTCATTGGATATCTTGGAAGTTTTTCTCAAAGTACTATGTGACCTTAAATCTTCAAGTTTTTGAATCCCACATATATTAGAGTCTGTATTTCTCCATGGTATGCTATATGAATCTGAAGATTTAGGCTACAAAAGCAGTTGGGATTTAGCACAAATATAAAAGCAAAAGACTTTTTGTCGTAACAAAAAAGCAGAAAGCCTATACTTGGTTCAATTATAAAGGTCGTACCTGACTAAAAAAGGCTAATGATGGTGAAGGCATTCTCAAACCTGATGGTCTGGTGGCTTGATTTGGTGAAGGATGCATATTGCTTCCACTGATGCAAGCATTCTGAGCAACTGAAATGGAGATTGTTGTGGGCTCATCTCGGCTCTCAAATGAATGCCCTGTGATAAATGGAACCATATTACCTGAAATAATCTTTGAACCAGAATTATCGGCTTTGTCAACAAGCAGGGGTCTATTATTGATTGATAAATGCCCTTCCTGCAATGAGTTATCCTATAAAACCCGTAGTTAATGATCTGTTAACAATATAATACAGGATGAGACAAAGATATTAGCACTTTTCAAATTATAAGAAGTGTTTTGAAGTTATCTGCTAATTTAGAATATCCAATAGTATCTGTTAGACTATTATTAAGCTGTCAGCTGTCGAGAAAGAAAGTAGGTCCTTACTGAATTTCCTTTTGAATAGCGGTATGGTCTTAAAGTACCAGCTTCTGATGTATCTTCAGTGTTTTTCTGACTTTTGGAGGATCTTTTTGATCCTATATTTCTCTGGATACTAACAACTGCATAAGTAGTAGGAAAATTTACTATGTTGTAATATAATAATTATGCAGCACGATACTACCAAGAAATAAGGGTATATCCAACTAGACTTTGAACTCAACCATTTTATATGATGTCCATGAGCAAAGAAATTATCCAATGCAGTGATGCATAGATTAATATTGCTAAGAGATCACCTGGTTCAGTAACCTGGTTATGCTTCAAATAGTTTGATCTAGGACCTGGCTTTGGAACAGGAACTTTCAGCAGCTTTAATTCATTGGTTGCAGATTTGGCAGCAGTTGTATATGGTGGTCTTTTTAAAGTATAGAAGAATTAAGGGTCACAATATTCAAAACATCAGAATGAAAGTGAGGAAATACTCAAATGTACACAAAAACACGCAGGTCATACAATACATTATTATTTAAAACAAGGATATCATGATGAAGGCCAAGGTCGAGTACTGTCACCACAATTGGACCCGATTTTGCTACTAGGACGAGTTGATTTTTGTGAGGTCTGGGAGAATGTAAATATGCGAGAGACCCAATAAGTTACAAAACTTACTATCAAAAAAGAGATTACCATTGAGAGCAAAAACAACTGACCATAGAAGTTGAAATTATGTCATTAGGAGCAAATGAATCAAGCTTTGTTGATAGGCAACCACTCCTATATTTATCCAAAGCTTCATTTGGAGGTTCTTTAATTAAATCATTTTCAGTTGCTGGCATATCGGCAGATTCCATAGTATAACTGGAAGCACCAGAAATTTCTTCATCTATGCCAAACAATCCCTCTCCACAATAAGTACCACTAATTGTAGAGAGTTCTATGGGATCAAGAACACCTGAAGACAGAACAAAGAAGCCACACTTTATAATTTATCTTCCAAGTAAAACAATAAAAAGGGATATAATAAACTTTGACCTTCTTCGGTGAAAAAGGCTCTATCCCATGCTAGGCTTTTCCGTAAATTGTATCCCCCTCCTTTCTTCTTCCTCTTCATCTGCAGTGGCTCTGCACTCAGTTTTGCAGTGTCTGGTTTGATACTATTAATATTATCCTTGAAGCAGCTACCTTTGAATGATGTCGAACAAGAGTTTTCTATATCCTCAACACTTTTTAAGCGTTCTGCAAAAGAGAAGTATTTGTTTAATTGCACCATCCAATTTAACTTACATTCGTAATTTCTCAGCATATTTCTACTTGGCTACTTCGTGTTCCCTTTTTCTTTCACCCTAAAATATAAAACCTTGTATTCTGGAATATTAAGAAAAAGAAGAACATGATTTTGATTAAAGATATTAAAAACATGAGTTAGTCCATCCTTAAAATGTATGGATGTATAATTTTTTGGGCACCAAAGGTGCAACTATAACTAACCTATCCTCCGTATGCATTCACATAATTCAGTAGCTTAGCAAAAGTTCACATACTTATGCATCTCTTTATGTAAATAAATAAAATTGCAAACATTTGCTATCTCTTTCTCTGTACACATGTATACCTACCAATATATAATTTTCATTTTAATCACTGCCTTACAAACACACACCATGTTAACTAGAAGTTATAAACGAAAAATAATAAAAAATATGTTTTAATATCTCGATCAAAAGGCGAAGTAACTCTGCGCAATTTCTTGTGAAAATAAAATAGAAAAATCATACACAAATAATTATAAAATAAGCAACATCTGGTAATTGAAAAAGAACCGTTCATACCCTAGCTGATAGAAATCATTACACGTAGAATTAATTAAACCGTAAAGCATAATTACTCTAGGCTACAAAATCAAATAGATTTGAACGAAAAATAGGAAAAGCAAAACATACTTGCAATTGCAGGTGAAGCGCGAGTAGAACTGGCGGGGCGATTTTTCAGATCCGACCTCATTTCACTCTCTTAGTCGTTCACTTGATTATTCATTGTGAATTTGTGATATTTCGAAATGGATTATACATAGAAATCCAGTTTATAATCTTTGAGGTTTGATTTAATAGAATCTGAATGTGCAGTAGTTTTTCAAAAGTTCGGCGAGCGGGATTTAAATCGGAGGAATACGTTACTGCAGTTGCCACATGTGGATAATTGCATTTTTTTTTTATATTTTTTTTAGAGCAAATGGTCCTCACGGGGTTAATTATAATTCGCGGTTACTCAACTTTTAAAAAATTTTAATTGGGTCGCCATACTTTAAAATTTGTGCCAATTGTTACACTATACTTTAACGGTTTTGCTAGTGGTAGGTACATCAGGGTACCCCCCTCATATGGGGGTGGGACTTGCTTGAATAAAAAAATATTATATCCAAGTGGGTCCCACTCCCATGTGAAGGAGGTGTACATCCCTATGTACAAATCTTGATGTACAAGTAGATTTTTTCATATTTTAATTGTATGTCAAAATCACTACCGTTCTCTATTCAAGTCCGTCCATTCAAATGCATCACATCGCCTAATGTTAGACATTGACGTGATTGTTTACCAATGGTCATCCCATGTGACCATAAAAAAAATAGCCTAAAACAGTAATCGGAAAACATAAAATTTAGGCTTCCACTAGTCTAATATATAAATCGAGTTTTTCAATGGGTTAATTTCATAAATGGTCACTGAAGTTACAACAAAATAACAAAATGGTCACTGAAGTTCGAAACTTGAATTAACGGTCACTCAACTTTCTTGCATTTTCAAAATGGTCACTGAGGTAAGTTTTTAGACTTTTTTATTCTAATTGAAACCTAAATTAACAAAATACGGTCCCTTCAAAATTAGAGGATCTGAAGTGCAATTCCCAACCCACAACACGAAACAAAAAGACCCTAATATTCACTTCACTCATTCTGTTCACCTTAATCGCCACCGCTGGAATCTTGTTCTTCGTACAGAATCGCTCGTCAAAATTCAAAACCTCCGACCTTTACTTTGAAGGATCAAGAAAATTCTACTGTCACTTAACAATTTACCCCGATTTTTGCTTCAGTTCAATGTTCCCCTTAATCAATCGAAGCTCAATTGCATCCAATCCCGTCCCAATATTCTCCGCCTCACTTCAAATTGCACTCACCGAACTCAAAAACAGCAAAAATTCAATATCCAAAGCGATGATTTCAAACTCGAGTGAGTCATCCACCACCACCATGTCAACTTTCCATAAGTGTGCATCTCTGCTGAGTCGCTCACTGAGTCTACTCAACCATTCACTGGCAACTCTGGACGTTGACCTGGTGGCCTTGGGGATCGAAGCGTTGACTTATAGTGAAACTGATAATATAAAGGCCTGGAACATGGCTGCAGTGGCCGGTGCAGAGGATTGTTTCTCTGCATTACAAGATGTTGAGTCAACGGTGGAGATTAAACGTGAGAAAATGGCAGTAAATGAAGTGAAATCTAAGGTGGATAAAGCAAGGATGTGTTTGTCTAATTGGATGGGATTATTTCTTATGAAAGATTACATTCTTTACGAGTTCTATAATCCTATTTTCGTGAGTGATAGTTATTACCCTAGTTACTTTGGTTTTGATTATGGGTTTCTTTTGTTTCTCTATTGTGGGTTGTACTTGTTCTTGATAGTGTTGTACGTTATGGTTTTACGTGGTGATTGATGTGTCCAAACATAGTTTATGAAATACACAAGTACTTGTATTTGCATGAATCGAACGATCGACATAATTTTGGGGGTTAAAAATTTTTAATATTTGTCAAAAAATAGTTATTTTTTGTTGAAAAAATTTATCAATTAAACTACTATGAATGCTATGAACTACCTAATGTAAGTGATTACTATGCTACATGATACTAACTAATGTTTAACAGAAACAACAGATAAGTCAACACTATATGTTGTTACGCATTGTCTTACGAGGCTTCTAATATTGACCACGTGACAATCAATTAGGAAAACAATAAGCAACCATCTAAGAACCACACTTTACGTTACTTGTCTGTCTATCTAATCGTGGCCATCAAATAAAGGAAGACAAAGTGATGCATTCACCTCAATCGAAACGGTAGGAACAAGTCGAACCTCAATTATTAAGGTGAAGCTTTAATAAGCCTTTGATGCACAAGGCATCTTCCACAACTTTGCTTCATTCAAGAAATTCTCCAGATCTTTTCATATGATTGATTGATTTGATATGTCTACAATAGAAATTTTTTAGTCAACTTGTCAGTCTACGTTTTAGATGTTAGCCATAGATAACTCAATGACCACTTTTCAGAATTTTTCAACCACATATTTCTCATCACATAAAAAAAAATACATTTTTGGACTCAAAATGTGTACCAAACAAGGGCTTAATAGTAACTTGTTATTCTCTCTTGAACCAAATATCACACATCCTTCACATCTACTATTCATTTTGACCCACACATATATAGTTATCTGACTTGATCTTGGAGTATTCACTGTGCGTCTAACGATTTGTCCAAATGTACATGAACCTTACACAAACGTAAATCAAGCCGAAATCTATTGATCACGCTGGAAATCAAGGTCAACATATGTGATTGATGAAATGCAAACAATATTTTTCATTTTTCTTTTGAAACCACTGTACTCCCAAAGAATTATGACTCCCAAAGTCGTCTTGACCCAGGAATCCATTTATTTTTTGGGTCGTGGATTACATTCATTCACCAACAACAATGGAGTCATGGACGGAACAAAACGCCAACTCTATATTCTTTTTATATTTTAAAGTGCTATCAGAAATCATTGACCAAATTAAATCAAGTCTTTTTTTTTTTTAATTCATTTATTTTTGACCAACCCCGTTTGACCAAAAATAAAAACAAACAAATATCACTTTTAACCCCCGTTTGGCCTCCATTATTTTCAATTAAATTATAATTCATTTTTGTCTCTCTTTTTATTAACCATAAATTCTTTAATAAAATGATATTACACGTAAATTCAAATAAATCCCTTTTTTCAACCATCCATGTTTCAAAAAATTACAATTCATCTCATTATATTGTGAAATAATGGAGACCAAATGGGCGCTTAATAAAGTTAAAATGAAATTTAAAGAGTCCATTCGACATAGCTTTGAAAATTCATAAGTTATTTATGAGATTAATAGACGATTTTTGAACATATTTGAATAATTTTATGGAAGTACTTTGTTTGGCTAAAAGAGTTTTTGGAAGTAAGTGATCTAAGAAAGTTCTTCTATAAGAAATAAAAGCAAAAACAGAAATTCTATCAAACGAACTCGAAGTCATAACATAATAGAGTGTTTCAATCCAATTAAGATTCAAAAGAGAGTGCTTATCTCAAAATTGATCTGGTCAACCAACTATTATCTTGTAAGAAATAAAAATGGAACAAATGAACAAACACTTCTCAATTACCTGTTCGATAAACCATGGAGTCGATGAACAGCAAATTGAATGCAATCCACCCGGAAGAAGATCATTTCTCATCATTCCAGAAACTAAACAATAGGATAATTATCTTTTTCTTTTCCTTAATCATCTTATTAGGACTAGTCATAGGCGCCTCAATCATCTTTCTCCTGCTCGATGAATCTACAGAGTCCAGATTAATCAATTCAAATCCAGCAATCAATGCATATTGTTCAGTATCAAATTACCCTCTTGGTTGCTCAAATTCCCTAATTTCCATCATCAAACCGGAAACAGATCCAAATCAGCTTTTCTCACTCTCTCTTGATATTGCCCTGAAAGCACTCACTAGCATAACTCACCTGATCTCGAACTCGACTCAGATCGAGATCGACTCAAAGTTCAAAACTTGCTCGAGTACATTGCAGGTAGCAGTGAGTCAACTCAACCTAACTTTGCGAACATTGCAGGTGTTGGGAATCTACTTATGCAT
>CAIGRS010041089.1:0-10189 GCA_903798395.1 Fraxinus floribunda | reverse complement strand
CAAGTTTCACATCTAGTACTGTTAGCCACACTGTTGCAGGAGCTAAGGATGATTTTCGACCCACGGGACCAGGCCGCAGCCCTGGTGTTGGTCATTCTTTCCAGAACGGGAAAAAAGGATCAAATGCATAAACATATACAGAAAAGTAGATAAAAATTTGTGGGCCTGTGGCCACTATTCTAATTGTATGTATTATATATTGTATATTTGTATCCAGCGCTCGAATGTATAATTTATTGTCGTAGTCATTTTAAATAGTTTATTGACTGATAGACTTCAGGTGGAGTGTGTTTAATGTATATTTTAGAACTCGGGTATTGTACCAACCATATCAGCTATTGTGTAAATAAAATCAGTGTTTGAGTTAACTTCTCGTGCTTTCATCTCCCTTTATCTCTTGTGTGTGTGTGTGTGTGTGTGTGTTTATGCTGCAACATTTGCTTTGGATTCAAAGTTCCTGATGTTCATATTGAATCTCTCTCTCTCTCTCTCTATTCTTGCACATAAATGAACGTTCTGTTTTGAGTTGGATCTCGAGGTTAATCTATTAGTTAGCATACAAAAGGTGTAGTTTCTTTTGCAAGCTTGACTAGTTTTTCCCACCTGACTCAATCTAAACTAAGCATGTTGAACAGAGATCTAGCTAGGTCCTTCAAAGGGCGTACCCACACGCGGCAAAATACGGGGATAACTTATCATTATGAGTGAAATAAGAGCCAATTATGATCAGATATAGCTTGTTTTCTCTATAAAACCTATTTCAGGATAGCGTATGATGTGCTAAGGTGTCTCATCTTTTGTTCCTGCTTGTTCGCTTTGTAGTTTGCACTTGCTGTCATAAATAACGTCATAGACTTTTAGTGGATAGTTTAACTTTGATCCTTTTTAAGTTCTACTATATTTACTTTGATTCGTTAGTACTCTATTTTTTTTTAGAAAGGCATGGAACTTCTCGACGATTACGTGAAACAAGTGCTTCAAACAATCCATATGTACGACTAATTGACTAAAATTAATTTTCATAACAACTTAAAATTCGTAATTAATGTAGAGTATCACGACAAATAATAGGTTGTGAGTAAAACATGGATCTCACGAGAACTTGTTTCTAGTTGGGAAAACAATTAATCCCATATTTGGTATCGATTAAAATTCAAATTTTAATTTAAGTCAAAGTTAACAATTAATTTTAATCACAAATTTTATGGGTCCCACAACTTTTCAACCACACATTTCGTTAACTTCTATCAAAATCTATTAAAAATATAATTTTAATCTCCACCAAACATGGGCTAAATCTAACCTTTAATCATTTGACCAATTTTGAGTGATTTTTAGTTTTAATTAAAAAGTAACTAAAGTTTGAATGAGAATTTTGAAGAAAAACTTGGAACATAAAAAGGATTAGGACTTCGACTCCATTTATGCTCATGTTTGGCACCATTAAAAAATCTGATTAAAATATATGTCAAAATAAATAATTAATTTTAACTATACATTTTATGAAATTCACAACTTTTCAACCGCACATTCTATCAACTTTTATCAAAATTTGTAAAAAAAATCTTATTTTCATCTCTACCAAATAGAAGCTATTTTTTGTTCATTTTAATTTTCAATGTAATCGATGACTACTAGCTTGAATGATGATCAATCTTCCTAATTTTCTAATGATCTCACTTCAGTAGGGTTAAAATTATATATATATATATATGTTGACCTCGAAAAATGGCTCCGACGTGACCAATAAAAGAAGTCTTCAATTCAACTCTTCCCTGCACACGTAGCACTACGTCAGTTACCCATGGTCTCTCCTGAAGGGGTTGGGAGCGACCGCGAGCACTCGGACGGTCATGTCAGTTTATGTTTAACTGGAAAATGGTTCACCGACGGTGGGACACTCGCCAGAGAAAGGGTGCATAATGGTAAAAGTGCTAACGCATGGGGGAAGAAAAATGATACCAAGTTTGCACAAGTTTACGCTACAGTTGGAGTGGGATCAAAATGGGATTCGAATCCATCTTCAGGCACAAGTAGGATGTATTTATACCAAGAATGGGAAGAGGAGGACCATCGGATGAGAAGACACGTGTTGTGAGATCCTCAGGGCTCGTCCCATTCTAGGTGTCAATCTGTCTTTCCATAGGTTGGCTGGCATTTAATGTTTCTGACAAAAGCAGCTGAGCTTGACCGTTTGGGTCCTGCCACACATCCCATCAATCAGGGATTTGACTTTGGGGAGATCTTTGTTGAGGCGGGGCGAGGCAGGAACAAAGTCGTAGAAGCGGAGTACGGGCCTTTGCATTTGCGAGGTATAGCGGATGGGTGGGTGAGTTTGGTTCTTTTGTTGGCGTGTGGCCAGTTCGTTCCTAGAGTGATTGCTTCGACTTATGTAGTCAGTTCGTCTCATGTGTAATCGCCTCGGCTGACACGTGGCGCAGTGCGGGGCAATCCCTGCCAACAAGTGGCAGGTGAGGTGGCGGGCCTGACTCAGGCCCGTAACAATACTCCCGCAAGTCCATGTATGGATATTCATATAATACAAAGACTTTCAAAGTGGTTTTTGGGACGCATGGGGAGGAGGGACCGACGTCATGCAAACAAAGTGACGGTAACCATGGCGATCTGAAGTGTAGTTGCGGTACAACCAAAGCGATAGGAGTCGGCAACCCTCGTGGAGAGCTGTTGCAATGCGACGCTACTGTGGCCGAAGCGATGGGAGTTGACAGCTCTTATGAGGAGCTGTTGCAACATGGAATTCTGCTCTGGCCGAAGTGATATAGGTGACAGCTCTCGTGGAGAGCTGTTGCAGTGCGAAGCTATTGTGGCCAAAGCGATGGGTCTTAGAGATAGCGTTGGGTTTCGTGCCAATAATTTGAAAATGATGGGAGTTAGCAGCTCTTATGGGGAGCTGTTGCAACATGGAATTCTGCTCTGATCGAAGTGATATGGGTTGACAACTTTCGTGGAGAGCTGTTGCAATGAGAAACTATCGTAGCCGAAGCGATGGGAGTTGGCAGCTCTTATGGGAAGCTGTTGCAACATAGAATTCTGCTNTGGGAAGCTGTTGCAACATAGAATTCTGCTCTGGCCGAAGTGATATGGGTTGACAACTCTCGTGGGGAGTTGTTGCAATGCGAAGCTATTGTACCTAAAGTGATGGCTCTTGGAGACATTGTTGGGTTTTGTGCCAATGATTTGAAAGCCTTCGCGTCTTCCCAAGGAACGTATAGGGGTGCCTACTTCTTCCAAGACACGCCTCATCTGCCATAAATGGTAATGATGGCGACGGCTTCCCAGTTTTTGGGATGACGCATATGGCAGTGTGTGATGTTTACTGCTTCATCAAGATCATTTATCTTGGTGACTTTTGAATTCAACGGTGATCTTGAGGCTTTGGGTTTGGATGGTCTGGATGCAATGGGAGTTGGTTCGACTGTTGGGGCGAGCCTTGGGATGCCTATAAAAGGCCCATCCCTTTCATTTTGAAGCTTTTACCTTTGTGAAAATCTCTAAAGCATTCGAATATCCCTGGACTCTATCTCTTTGTGTTATTTCTGGCGACTATTAGTGGCGAACTCCGACGGCTTTCATGTAAACTCCGACCAGTAAAGCTTCTCTGCGCTAAACTAGGTAACAACCATAATTTCTGGCTTCTTCATCTTTTTCTTCTTTTGGGAGCCTTTGAAAGTTTCGTTATGGCGAGCGAGCAATCCATTATAAAGGGGAGTGAGGAGGGGCGAGACGAGGAGAGTTCAACCCTGAGGGAGCCTATAGTGGTATTACCTAATGAGCTGAGTAGGGCCATTATGGTTGGGAACAATATTTGGAGACGACCTGCCTCCCCTGTAGACACATCCATCCAATGGGGGACGTCCAAATACCCTTCAAGAATCACTTCGGAGCAAATGGAGAGGTGTAGGGTAGTATATAGGGTTCCCCATAACATCTAATTTATCCCACCCGAACCCCATGAAAGGGCCTGCTACCCTAGGCCAGGATGCGTAGCGGTGAGCGATCATTTGCTCCGGGACGGACTGAGGCTACCCTTTCATCCTTTTTTTAGATTAGTACTCCGGCCAACATCGGGGTGGACATGCCCTTCAGCGTATTCCATTCCCTTTTCTTTCCCAAAGTTATGCCGGGGGGAGGAGAGCCGATGCTGGTACTACCTGGCTTCCTGAGGGTTGCATTCCCCGTTTCTACATGGGACGTCCTCATAGGTTAAAGGCTGGAAGAGTTCTTGGTTCTGGGCCTTTGGCCGGTGGGATACTATGGAGAACGATCCAATGACGCCTTTGACCATTCCCACCACCTACTCAACTTACAGTAAGTAGTTGTGCCGATCTGATTTTACTTAACCAATTTAGCTCATGTTTTAATATTCCTGTTCTTTGCAGGCTCCCTCTCGAAGTGCGAAATATCTGAAGAGAAGTGGGATATCATCAACCGATATACCAGACACCTCTGTCGGAGAGGAGCTATAAGGAAATCATCGACAAGAACCGTCATTTCGTTCTACACGGACTGATGACGAATCAAGGTAACACTATCGATTCGGTTCTTCTTGGTTGCTTTTCCTTGTGAAATTCTTATTTCCTTCTTTCTTTTGCAGAGGACTTCGAGAACAAGAGGCCATTGAAGCCCGATCTCGCCACCATCCGTCGAAGCATAGCGAATGTCAAGACGCTAAAAACCAGCTCGACTGCTTACAAGAAGCAGTCGTAGCGTCTCCTTACTCTCAACAGGGCTGGTCAGTAGCCTACTGAGGAGAACATGGTGGAGGAAGGAGCCTCCCTCGTTCCGAGAAGGAAAAAATGGGCGGGCTCGTCTGGGGCCTCCATTTCTTCCCAAGGCGCTGCAGTTTCTTCTCCTCATGTTGACGCTGACGTTACCCTGGCGGCTCAACCCGTATCCCAGGCCATTGTGCCCATAACTGCATATTTTTCAGGGGAGCAGCTGAAGAAAAGGTTGAAAAGGCCCGCCAATGCTCTGAGTAGAGGTAAGGTCACCAATTTTCTAGGAAGTAAAGAAGAGGAACTCCCTGAGGCAGTTTTGGAAATGCTGCCCCCAAAAATGGCCTCTGCTGCTCGGATCCATAGTAAGTTCTGGACCGAAGACTGGGCAAACCATGCCGCCTCGTGTGAGATCGAGGATCTGCTGGCGGCCAATAATGCATGCGTCGCGGGAGCGCTAAGTATGGGAGCCTCGGCAGAGGACTTGGTTTGAGGCCTTAGCAGAAGAAACGATAAGTTAGAGGAGAAGCTAAAAGCTTCGAGATCTTGGGAGGCCGAGGTGGCGAAGGCCAAAAAGGAGATCGAGGAGTTGGAGGGAAAATGGGTGACGGCTGCCTCGAAGTTAGATGCTTCCGAGATCCAAGTCAACTGGCTGAAAAACGAGCTCTATGAGTCTGTCTCCCAGGTGGCGGCTCTGACCAAAAGGGTTGACGATGCCAATGAGCATCAAAGGATAGCCTCGGAGGCCTTGGCTAAGGCAAATAGGGAGAAGGGTGACCTGAAGAAGCTTACTGAGGCCCAAATTGAAGAGATTAACTTCCTTAAGGCCGAAGTGAAAATAGTCGGCGAGGCTGCGGTGCATAATTACAAGGATAACTTCTACACCACTTCGAAGTACGATGGCTTCGCCAATTTTTGGGCCTCTTGGGCTGTGAAGGAAGTGATGTCTCATCTCCGTGAGAGACATCCCGAGCTGAGCATTGAGTTTTTGGTGGAAGAGTTTGGGGGTCCTACCAGGGAAAGGCCTTGGCGGATGAAGAGGATGAAGAAGAGACAGAGGTTGAGGAGGTTGTTCATGTAGATTAGACTTGTAATTTTCATTATTCTCTTGTACTGGCTTCGGCCTCTTCTTACGATTCTAATAGAGCATATTTTCTTTCAAGTGTTATCACTTCAGCTTGCTTTATTTTTGTTGAACAAGTGATCACGTCTTCAAACATTGCTTGGGTTGAGTAATGGTAGCACTGTAATCGTGTCGACACATCTTGATCCTTTAACAAAATAGGAAGTAACATCGCGTCGGTATAATTCAATCACTTGATAAAATATAACAAGTAATATCGCGTCAGCGTTGCTCAATCTCAAGTAACATCTCGTCGGCATAGTTCAATCACTTGATAAAATATAACAAGTAATATTGCATCGACGTACTCAATCGCAAGTAACATCACGTCGGCATAGTTCAATCACTTGATAAAATATAACAAGTAATATTGTATCCGTGTGCTCAATCTCAAGTAACATCGTGTCGACATAGTTTAATCACTTGATAAAATATAACAAGTAATGTCGCATCGGCGTGCTCAATCTCTTGATAATTTTCATTGAGCCTCGGTGAGGTTGTTTTCAAGCTCGTGCGCATCTGCTTTATCAGAGGTGGCACCCGCACCACCTCTGTTTATACAGGCTTTCTTGGAGGTGACTCCTTGGGGGGAGTTTACACCTCTGCAAGGTAGCTTTTAAGCTTGTGTGCTTCTTACTTTATCAAAGGTGGCACCCGCACCACCTCTGTTTATACAGGTTTTCTTGGAGGTGACTCCTTGGAGGGAGCTTGCACCTCTGCAAGGTAGCTTTTAAGCTTGTACGCTTCTACTTTATCAGAGGCGGAGCCCGCACCACCTCTGTTTATACAGGTTTTCTTGGAGGTGACTCCTTGGGAGGAGCTTGCACCTCTGCAAGGCAGCTTTTAAGCTTGTCAACTCTAGAACGCAGTAAGGTAGAAATTCCATCCATTGATTTGCAGTATTTACAAGTTACACGCCTCTTACTAGTAGTACTTCCTTAAGTGTTCAATATTATAAAGGTGAGGCATTTCCTTTCCTTCTAGGTCCTCTATAGCGTAAGTGCCGGACCGAATTTCCTGAACTATCTTGTAGGGACCTTCCCAACTTGGTCCTAAAGTCCTTGTGCCAGGGTTCTTGGTTGAGGGGAAAACTTTGCGAAGCACCAGGCCGTCGATGCGAAACACACTTTTCTTCACTTTGGCATTGTAATAACGTATCATCTTACGTTGGTAGGAAGCGAGCCTGACCTGAGAACCATTTCTCTTTTCCTCGAGAAAATCCAGCTCAAATTTCCTTAGTTCATCGTTCGTCACCTTGTTGAACTGTATGCGACGGGGAGACGGAATACCAACTTCTACGGGGCTCATGGCCTCGGCTCCATAAGTCATGGATAACGGAGTTTCTCCGGTGGCTGTCTTGCAAGTAGTTCTGATGGCCCAGAGGACTTGGGGGAGCTCGTCGACCCAGTCTCCTTTGGAGGCATCCAGCTTCCTTTTGAGGGTAAGTTTTATGGTCTTATTGACCGCTTCAACTTGGTTGTTAGCCTGGGGGTGATGGGGGAGAAGAGAAGTGCTTTCTGATCCCAGCTCGTCACATAATTCCTTGATCTTCCTATTGTCGAACTGTTTGCCATTGCCTGAGACCAGTGAGTGGGGTATGCCGAACCGACATATGATATTTTTCCACAAGAACTTGGAAGTGTTCGCTTTAGTAATCTTGGATAGCGGCTTCGCTTTCACCCATTTCATGAAGTAATCGAACACAACAACGGCGAAGCGAGCGTTTACTCGTCCCTTGGGCAGTGGGCTAATAAAATCCACGCTCCACTTGGCGAATAGCCAGGGGCTGGTTACAACAGTGAGCTCTTGAGAGGGTTGCCTTTGCACATTGGAGAAGCGTTGGTACCTGTTACATTTTCGTACAAACTCAATTGCTTCTTTTTTTTTCAGGGTCGGCCAATAATACCCTTGTCGGAGTATCTTGTGTGCTAGGGCTGGCCCTCCGGAGTGATTCCCACAAATGCCTTCATGAACTTTTCTTAGGATATAATTCACCTCCTCGCTCCCCGTGCATCTGAGAAGGGGGATGAAAAACCTTGCTTTTACAAAATATCATCTTGTAGGATGAAGTGAGCAGCCCTTCTTTGAAGCTTTCGTGCCTCGGCTTCATCTATTGGCAACGCTTGCTCCTTTAAATAAGCCAAGATAGGTAGCATCCAAGGTGGTGTATTTTCAATCCACATAAGCTCTTCGCCTTTTTTGATGGAGGGTTGGGCTAGGTGTTCAATTGGCACCACCTTGAGCAGTTCTGAGTCTTTGCTACTGGCCAATTTTGACAGTGCATCCGCATGGGAATTGTCTTGGCGTGGCACTTGGATTAACTCAAATTTAGGTGTTCAATTGGCACCACCTTGAGCAGTTCTGAGTCTTTGCTACTGGCCAATTTTGACAGTGCACCCGCATGGGAATTGTCTCGGCGTGGCACTTGGATTAACTCAAATTTTTCAAAGTTGGGCAGAGAGCTCATTACTAGTTTTAGATAAGCTGCCATGTGTTTGTCCCTGGCCACAAAGTTCCCGTTTACTTGATTTACCACCAACTGTGAATCGCTACTGATTACGACTCTCTTCACTTGTAGTTCTTCTGCTAACCAAAATCTTGCTAGAAGGGCTTCATATTCAGTCGTATTATTGGATGCGTTGAACCCAAACCTAACAGCGCAGTTCAACTTATGCCCCTCTGGGCTTTCCAGTACCATACCGGCTCCGGAGCCTGTTTCCCCCGATGAGCAGTCCACAAAGAGATTCCAGGTGGAGGGTTCAACTGGCTCCATAGTTACCTCGATTTACGGAGCCTTAGCAAATTCAGCCACAAAGTCAGCCAAAGTTGACCCTTGATTGCAATCCGGGGCGCGTACATTATGCCAAATTCGCTAAGCTTAACGGCCCACTTCAGCAGCCTTTCTGAAGCTTCTGGCTTCTGCAGGACTTGCCTCAGTGGGAAATTCGTTAACACATAAATGTTGTGGGCCTGGAAATAGGGCCTCAATTTTCGAGAAGCAGTGATCAATGCGAGAGCCAATTTTTCCATGTCTGGGCATCGCGCCTCGATGGGTAGTAAGGCTTTACTCACATAGTACACTGGCGCGGGTGCATTTCTTCTTCTCGCACAAGCACGGAACTGATTGAGTCTTCAGCCACTGCCAAGTATAACAGCAGAGGTTCTCGTTCTTTGGGTTTGCTGAAGAGAGGTGTCCGACCTAAATAGTTTTTCAGCCTTTGGAATTTCTCTTCGCATTCAAGGGTCCATTGAAATTTCTTGCCTCCTTTGAGGATTCTAAAGAATGGCAGACACTTTTCAGTGGCCCTTGAGATGAAGCGATTAAGTGCGGCTACCCTGTCGGTGAGCCGTTGCACTTCTTTGGGCTTCCGTGGCGATCTCATTTCAACCAGAGCCTTGATCTTCTCTGGGTTGGCCTCAATTCCCCTCCGATTTACAATGTAACCCAGGAATTTGCCTGAGGCTACACCGAATGCACATTTAAGGGGATTCAACTTTATCCACTAACATTCGTTTCAACCCATTACGGGCCACCACGGCTCAGACCACCAGGGCATCGCAGTGTGGGAAGTGCACACCTGCTATATCTTCCTGGGTGAATGTGATGGGCTCCATAGTTCTGCCCCCTGGAGATTGGTTTACGATATAAATTGCTATGGGCTGACTCTTCGCCTCTCGGCATAGTTCTTCTGAGCATTTTTTTATTCATCTCCTACGTGAGGTCCTCCAATAATAGTATCAATTTCTCGAATGGGCTACTGCTCGTTGGGGGCAGCTGAATCCCTTTTGGGATGTTGCCCGCTTCGGGGCCTTTCCCTGTCATTACTCCTGTTATTGCGCGACGAAAGACGCCTCGTTTCCCCCCTTTGTGGATAAGTGCATCTCAGAGAGTTACTCTAATGACAATCATCTTTGACATTGCGAGCATTGCCTGGGGGATGGTTCGCGCTTGGCAGTCGCTTGTGTTATAGCCGTAGTAGCGATGAAAAGTGCAGTAGGGCAGCAGGTTCCCATGGGGCCTATTTCTAGGCGCTCCGCCCTGTCCTCTATTTCTAGAGGTTGAGGGTCGTCTGGTATTTCTTGTTGGATCATTGGCGCTGGGGCCAGAACTTTCATAGGCCAAGGTAGGCACTACATTCAGCGTGGTAGTCGCTAGCGCTTGTCCTGAGGTGGGGGCTATAGCATGCCCAACTTGGGTCCATTGCTGGCTTACTATCTGGGTGGTGGGTCCTCTACCAATTTGCCTTTGAGGTGGGAGGAGTCCTTGGGCCGTTATGTTTCGATGATCTATCATCTCCTCGTTGATAATCTCAACTTTCATCATCTCCAC
>CAIGRS010041081.1:0-11142 GCA_903798395.1 Fraxinus floribunda | reverse complement strand
GTTCTTCATGAGTTTCTTGAGCAAAAAGATATGAAAGAATGGTGTAGAATGAAGAATGATGAGGAATGAGGAGTTTTGAAATTTTCTGGGGTCTTTTTTTTAGGCTTCTCGTGGCCTAAACATACTAAAATCCTAAGTTTGCGCGGCGCCTAGGTGCCATGGGGGTAGTGCCTGAAAATCTGTCATTTTTGGGTTTGTGCAGCGCCTGGGCGCTGAGTTGCTGCACCCTCTTCAATATTTTCATGATAACTTCATCTCCTGATGTCTGATTGAGGCAATTCAAGTTGCGTTGAAAATCTAATTCAAAGAGCTACAAATTCGATCTTCAAATTCGATCGTTTTTCATGTCAAAAACTGGTCTCAATATGAGGCTGAAAACCGGTGTGAAACTTTTCAGCTTGAAAGCTGATTTTTGATCATGTTTTGGCTATATTTCATCCCTTTGACTCCTTTCTCCATCCAATTGACCTCTAACGCTCTCAAATCTTCATCACAAGGTTGTAAACAAGTTTAGAGTATTTGCTCTTCGGTCCCTGAACTTTCACTTTCTTCCATTTTGATCCTTTTTCACTTGTTTCTTCCATTTTCTATCGTTTTAACCCTTTTACAATCTAAACCAAGATATAAAAGTACTTAGTGCATTCAGTCATCAAATAATCGTAGAAGTGCAAATATTAATGGGTGAAAGATATAATAAATGTGCTATTATCAGGCCATTTCAACTATTGTGCTTCCTCGTGTTCTGTATCTCCGAGGATTTTGTTGTTTCTGATTGTATTTACATGGTAAAAGTAGTCTTATTGGATGTTTGACGGTTTTGGTTTTGCCAAACTTGTGTGTTTGGGCTTGTCCCTCAGCCAAGAATGAAAAGGTGCCTATCCACTTTGCTCAATGCCCTACTTTTTCGAGAGGTTTATGGTCAATCAGACATGATTCACTCTGATACCACATGTAACTTATTCTTCGAGCCTTAAACTTGGTTATCTTGTTCTTTTCCTTTACATGGACATCCTTTGTAATGTTCGAACTGTTTTCTCCACTTACATGTTGNAATGCCCTACTTTTTCGAGAGGTTTATGGTCAATCAGACATGATTCACTCTGATACCACATGTAACTTATTCTTCGAGCCTTAAACTTGGTTATCTTGTTCTTTTCCTTTACATGGACATCCTTTGTAATGTTCGAACTGTTTTCTCCACTTACATGTTGTGACATGTCAAATCACTTGTTTATATTTTAGCTTTTGGTTGTCATTGGCTGCTATGAATGCTCAAACATAGTTACTACATATAAATTCTGAGATGTTACTCCTAAAAACATCCAAGCTTCAATCATATACATATAGCTGATCAGCAACTGACTCTTTCTCCACCCTTTGTTTGTGCCCTACTTGTTTTTAGGCGAAAATGTTTGTTTCACTTTGTCTTGAGAAGAAAATAATGTGGGATAGTATCAATACGGGACCAGTGAGTTTAAGAGGTTCTGTAAAATGAAAGGAAGCTAATGCCCTGATTTAGGTTTTATTGAAAAATGGATTTGTACTTTTGGGATGACAAGTAGAAATATATTTGTAGAGGAATCTTAAAATCCTGGCTTTCTTTAAAATCCTGGCTTTACACATGTCAAGCGTCAACTTCCTGTAGGTTCGGTTCAAAGAGTACCATGATAACATGGACAACACCCCATATCCTATGAAATCACCACTTCATCCAATATATATTCAAACTAGCTCTGATGGTTTCCATTATAGCTATAATCATCGAATTCTTTCTAGAAGATCAAGTATGTATGATTATTTTCTTGTTACTTCTTTAGTTCTCCACTGTTTTCGTAATTGTTAATTTAAAATATAATCTTGTCAATGATTGTTTGTAATCATCTGTCATTTTTTTGGGTTTTCTGCAGCATACACTCGTGTATACAGGAGTCATTTTTCAGAATTTTTTACTGTGTCTGTGTCTGTGTCTTGTTAGTTTCTTGTGCTTAACCTATGAGACCCACATGCTTATTTTCTGCCTACCTACCGCTACGACTTTTTAATAGAATTTACTTCATCACATCCCGCGTGATTGATACAGCCTCAATCACATGCCAATCTTTATTTATCTCTTGTTACTGTGCCTGTCTCATCTTGTAATAAATTTGTCCTTCTGGTGGACGTGAAACTGGGTTGTATTGCAGCCAAACTCTGTCAATTGAATTGATGTTATTTCAATTGAACTTGGCGATCTTGAAAAAGAATGTGCCCTGCAAAAATCAATTGAGTGTACTCAGAGGTCCAATGTGATAGTCTTGTTCAGGCTGTATTAATAGTTCTGTTTAAACTTAACTGGTGGAGTCTTATTTCGTTTGAAGTTAGCTCTTAAAATGGAGAGGGGTGGTAAATCCCTTGTCTTTTAATAAGTTTATCTTATTTGGATGAGATAGTGAGAAACTGTATTTTAATCATAACAGGTTTGCATGCAAGTGCACACTATTTTGAATCTTTTTATTAGACTACTGTACCACAGCCACTATTAGTCTATCCACCATAATTTTTGTGTCGTGCCTATTGTATATTGGGTTTCATTAAGGTGCTCTAGAAAATAATTTACCATTAGATATCTATGCCCGACAAGATGGTTGCTTGTTTGGGTTCCCCAATCCTGGAATCGAAATGTTCCTTGAGCTTTAGATGAATTAAATTGCTCTTACGAGCTTTTTGGACAATGATACTATATTTAGTTTTGGGTCCATCTTAAAATGTCAATCTTGTCAAAAGAAGTATCTTATGCCCTTATATGTTGATTGTTGTTTTCATGTCTAGAGGGTGTGGTAACATTGAGGAAACAATCAAAAATGTTAGGCTCCAAACTTAGCACGTGGATACACAAGGTGAATTCTCAATAGATGGTAGGCCTCGAGTTGGATTGTGATGGCGAAAATATCAGTGGCTAGTTCTCAAGATGGTAGTGCCAACGTAAGGTGGTGGCCACTAACGCAGTGGAGAATTGGGATTTGATGGAACAGGATCCTTCTTGGTATGAAGAAGAGGGGCAGATAGATTATTACTTGAGAATGGTAGATGTGAGGGGATACTTCACTTGAGGGATTTTGGTGAAAGTGAGGCCAAAATACCACATCGGCTAGACATGGGATGGATAATTTTATAAGGGATTTGGGCTACTCCGTCTAATCGGTTAACCTTTGGGATAGTTCATAATTGAATAATAATTGTATATACGTGTTGTTATCTCTCCCTCTTTTCTTTGTTTTCTTTTATTTTTTCTCCCATTCCTTTGTGTTTTCTTTTTCCTCTTTGGATTCAGTTCAGCTTGTCAACACATTTAATCATGGAACTTTGCATTCATCATCTGCATCTGGTTTTGTCTATTTCTAGATAAAAGTTCTGACTTTTCGAAATGCCTGGTTGCAATTGTTTTCTTTTTCTTTCCTTTCTTAGTACAAGCGAACGTTGAATCGCCTCTTCCATTTAAAGATATTATCCCTCAGAAATTGTTCAAGATTAAAAACATTAAAAATATTCGAATAACCGTCTTTGCATTTCCTTTCTGTAGCCATTTGCGGTTAAGTGGTTTCTTGATTTGTTGACATACTAGATGAAGAAGGGATCGATCAAGGATCACCAGGTACTAATCATTTCATATGTCTTGGTTAATTTTGGTTTCCATTTGGTGAGGTGAGGGCTAAATTTAGAGCATTATATCGTTGTATTACTGTACCATATAATTGTGATTCAATCACTTGTTCTGTTTTGCTATGTGTTATGTTTGGTGTAAATCGAATTGTATCGATTACTTAGCCTATTCTGGCCTATGTTTATGGACAATCAAGTCACTTTTTAATCTACACATTTTTAAGGATCTATAAATACTATCCACTTCTCCATCGCTTATTTCTATATCAATTTATAATTGAAACCGTGTATGGAATACTTGCCAAACATGATCTTAATTTTAAACGGTGATCATTTGTAACTTGCTTATCGAGATAGATACGAACATGCATATACGTGCTAGGGAGGTTTTGACTATGAAATCTAAATATGCTTGGGTTCTGTTTATGTTCATCTCTTGCCTTAGAAATATCTCTCGAAGGTTTGATAATTATTTGAGTGTTGGCGGGTCTATTTGTACGTGTTGTTCAAAAAAAAGAAGACTTGAATGATTATTTGTTTGTTGGGATCAGAAGTAAAAATTTTGACGGCCCCCGTAAAACTTCTTTTGAGGAATGGGACAGACCGGGTCATTTCTTAAAAACAATAGCTACATTATTGTATCTTTTTTGATCGGTACTACATTATTGTATCTTTTTTACTATTGCAGGTGGTGCTTGTTAAATTGACCAAAGAAATAAAATACAAAAAATCTTTATAAAAATTTAAAATAATATTGTTTTTCTTTTCATTTGCCAAAAAAAAGGGGAGTATTTAATATTTTTTTATGTTTCTGATACTATGTTACTTCATTTTATACTTTGCGAGTGTGTTTGGTGCATATTAAAATGAGAGATTGTATTTTTTTGAAGTGGTGTGATGAGGAATATGTGGTCGAAAAAGAAGGAAAAACTATTGATGTGATTGAAAATGTTATTTTATTGAAGAATGTGGGGTTGAAAATGAGTAGAAGAATAAGAATGAAAAAAATAATATGGATCAAACATGGTCTCATTGTCAAGTTCTTTTGAGCTTTGCTGGAAATAATCACGTCCTGCCTTCCCAACGGTCACCTGCTCATCAAACGAACACAACTTTCGTTTGGAATTCAAACAAACTTGAATGTGAAGCAATCTTGACAGGGTCGAGTTGGGTTTTAGTTATGGATTAAATGCATAATCCATATTATTGAGAGTAATTAACATTGAGAAATAGGGAAAAAAAATAAAATAAATTAAAAAAGGCAGCAGAAAAACACTTGACTTAGTTCCTGTTTGGTTCCCTTTAATTTTCACGTCTCATTTTCAACCGTATTCATATGATAAAATATTTTACGTGTAAATTCAAATTTTTTCCTTACTTTTTAACTACACATTTTTATTTAAAAAAAAAAAAGGCTTTTCAAAACCATGTATTTAAAATTTTACTGCCACCAAACAAGGGCTTAATGTGCTTGTCAACGTGATAGTTATGGGCACTTGGTGCTGTTATAGAATTATACTAGAAATAAAAAAAAATTACTATGTACTTTTGATTCAATATTAGTTGAATTTCCAATTTGATCTGGATTGAAGTCTTGACTATGATCGATTTTTCTTATTGAGTTCTAACTCATTTTGACTGATGTTCAAATATCTCAAGTCCATTTTTACCGAAAAAAGTGAAGACCAACAGTTCGATTACATGCATATTACTTGAGAGCTTATTTCGGAGAGATTTTTTAAAAATTATTTTTTCTCAAAACCATTTTAAAGCATGTTTTTGTAGAATCCATAACATTTTTCTATTTTTCAACCCTACCTTCTTTATAAAAATTAGGGAAATTGCAACCACAATACCAAACATTTTATTTTAGTGCAGATTTGATCCAAATCTTTTATTTGTATCACTCACGATATCAAACATTTCAAAAATTTGCACTCGAAGTTCAAATGAATGAAACTATTAGTTTGACCGTTAGTTGATTAAAGAATTGACTTTAATCATAATTTTGATTATAATTTTAAAAGAATAAAATGGTAACTTCACATAGTTTGAAAAATAAAACACAATTATAATGTATTAAATCAAAAATCAAATACAAAACAACCCACAACCATCGCCTTCTTCGCGCCATTGTTATCCACCTAATGTCGGCGAGTTGCGAAAGCGGCTTGAGCCATTGTCGCCCCACCTAATGTCGTCCACACCATCTCTTCCACCTGTTGCAGATTAACAAGTGGATTTTTCCCACCTTATTTTTCTGCTAATTCAGAAAAATAGGGACTTGCAACAAAAAAAGTTGAAATTCCCCTAAAAAAAAATGATGACTTTAAGGGATTGGATTGTGGATTCTCCTTCTCATAGGTAAATAATCCAATACTGAGTGCATTATTGAAGGTGAAACTCAAGTTACACAATCGAACAAGAGGATGCATCTCTTGCAATTTGTAACGAAATCTTAAAATTTATAAGTATTTGAAATCTCAATTTCTAAAATCGTGATCCCCAACTCCGGTGGTAGTGTAGGCGATTGAAGCGTCATTTTTGGGTGTGGTCTATAGTCTGCATCGGGTGGAAGAGATGGTGTCGCTGACATTGGGTGAGGTGGTTCCTGTTGCTTCCGCTGGTTGTCTACGCTGGGTGGATGGCGACGGTGGCTGTTGCTGGTGGTTTTGACGGAAGGGAGTTGGGGAAGAAGGATATGGCGGATATGGCGGTGGGTTGTTGTGTTTGATTTTTGTTTTTATTTATTTAATTATTGATATATTATAATTGTTTTTTAATGAAATATGTGAAGTTGACGTTTTATCCTTTTAAAAGTAGTCAAAATTATGGTCAATGTCAATTCCCTGATCAATTAACGATCAAACTAACAGTTTTCATGACTTTGGGTTTGAATTTTTTGAAGGCTCGCGGGTATTACAAATGAAATGTTTGGGTCAAGTCTGCTCCAAAACGAAAGATTCAGTATCGTGACTGCAATTCTCCATAAAAATCATTTTTCACTTGAAAGTCTCTCAAACAAGCTCTGGAAAGGTCTGGAAAGGGAATAGTCTTTAAACAATGTATTTTTCTAAGCGTACGAGCCTACTCAAACCCCCATCTCCAACATCTCCGACCAAGTAAAAGTTTCACTTGAACTCGTACTAATTGAATCTTGAGTCGAGTTCTCTGTTCTCTCATAGTGGCGAACAAAGATACTCAGTGCTGAGGTTAAGTAGCTTAGTTTTTTTAATGCTAATCATCTACCTACAAAATTCAACACTTATCAATCATGTTACCTGTACAACTAGTTTGACACTTGTGAATTGGCAAGGATTTTGGCCATTGATTTGAAAAATTGTTTTTCAAATCAGTGAATCTTTATACATCCGCAATACTGTAGCTTAAAATCACGGGCATAAACCTAATAGATCGAAAGGTTAACATTAACAAGCAAACATAATCACAGAAAGCTCTAAATTTTTCAAAGATTAAAAAAGGGTCATTTAAGATCACGGATTTTTATACAATCAGCAACCCCCAAATTCCGAATAACTCTTCTATCTAAACCAGAGTTCATCTCACCAATGTCTTAGTCGAGCTTCAAAGATTCACTAGTTTGCACACTGTGATGGTAACCTCGGGTGGTTATGTTCACCTTCATAAGTGACTATTAGCATTGAAGGTTCTTCCAAGCATCTCTCCACATGTTTCCTTGCGGGACAGCCTCTTATGCTACTGCATTTATAGTATCCTCTGCAGAAATGAATAATGAACTCAGTGCAACCATGAAATTTAAGAAGTTCCAGCTTTCTTGAACTAATCAATAACAGAATCCATAACTGAACCCATATTCTTGCAATGGAAACGAATCAAAAATCTCCATGAATTTGACTCATCCCAACCGCACCCACAGCCGCCCCCCAAGAAAATAAGGCTAACAAACAACTAAAATAAGGAAAACTGATAAAACAGAGCTCTACTAATCCAAGCAAGTCCCGCTTGCTAGTTGCTAGAAGGACTGCGTTTTACTATCACTCAATTATAAACTTACATTCAGTAAAACGAGTGTAAAAAGTTATGAACAATATCTAGTGCGACCTTTTGAATTGCATATTTTTGGCGTATCAGATGAGATAATAGTCGAGGTGTTCTTGCGAGTAATTGGTGGCAAGTTGAGTTCGGAGTAGGTTGCTGATACCTGGGATGAGGAGAACCCTTAATTGGCTTCTGGCCATATTTTCTCCAGGAATACTCGTCCGGTGGTATATCAGCTAGCTTGTTGCTTATGGCAGGTACTTTGATAGATCTTTTTACCCTGTGCTTCCTGTTAGAGATTAGCAAAAAGCAATGAAAAGGAAGAAGTTGTAAGATATACTATGCCGAGCAAAGATACGGTGGAATAGAATAAATAAAAAGCTAAAAATTAGCACCTCTTCTTCGAGCAGTGGCATCTGCCACTGCTTCCACATTTCACACTTCCATCTTCTCCCTTCCCCGAGCACCTTCTCTTGTGTTGATATGAGCTCTGATCCGCTGATCGAGCTGCCCCAATTAAATGAAAGGCATTTCCATCCAAATTAGCCACACTCCCGTCCATACTCAACGAAGAGATAAAGGACCTAGTTGACGACATGGTGGGGGTGCAGGTCGAGCTATCAAAATTCAGACTAATGCCACTATTACTACGCCGATACATCATTTCAGCTTGCTGTTTCAACTTTTGCTGCTGAATTTGGAGAAAATGATAATTCGGTATCGGTGTCTTTTGAGCAAGTTGAAGGGTGGTTTTTCCACGTGAGCTCAAATCCGAAGAAGGGTTTCCCGTTGTGAGAACGCTCCGGATATTGGATCCCGTTTCTTGAAGTGGGTTCGTATCAACAGAATTGATTTGAAGGATCGGATGGCGTTTCGGTTGATCATCCACTCTACATATTGGGTTTTCTAGAAATATGTTTTGGGGGTAAGGGCCTCGAGTTTTCTTGACTTTCCTCACTCTTGCATGACCACAACTGGAATTAAGAAGAGATACAACTTTCTTGAACTTATTTACAGCCTCCCCTGTTTGCTCAACCAAATTCCTAAACTGATTCTGATCCTGGGGTTGAACCAAAAGACTAAGCACTCTATGGCAACTCTCCACAGCTGCACTATTTGCCTTTTCAACTTCCTCCATTTAACACAATCAACAGCCCCCACAATAGCTAAAAATGTTAACTTAAAGAAAAAAAAGGCTAAAAACCCATGATTCCAATACCCAGAAACATCAAATTCAAAGATAGAAAACCTCCAACTTTACTCATTCAATAGATCTTCAACTGTCCATAAGAGGCAAAATCCAAAAAACCCAACTTAAAAACCCCATTTTAGCAAGATATTCTAACAAAAACACAATATCATGATATTCAATAGGGCAATGTGAAGATCAATCAAAAATAAGAAAAACTCATGTAAAATCAAGTGCTAAACTGGAATTTGTAAAGGGGAAAGGGGGAAAAACAAAACCAATACACAGAACAAAGGAAAAAAGTCTCAAATGACGACCATTCGACTTCTTGGTTTGCTGTCAAACCCTAGATTCTTTCAATCTCCAAAAGAGAGAGAGAAGAATATGGATTGAAAAGTGTGAAAGATAAGACTTTGCTTTGCCTTAGCGGAAAATTCACACACCCAAAGATGCAATCTTTAGAATAATATATAATTTATAAATACTAGTTTACAACTACTTCTTCAAATTATTAGAATATATATTATTTTAGAGAGAGGGTACATTAGGTGGGAGGCGCATTAAAAATTAACCTGCGCACCAGCAGAGAAACTGAGCAACGAAACTGCCGTCTACGTCACATATTTCAAACTGGGCCCCACTTTAGACTTGGTTATTCTTTTTGCTTTTTTTTTTTTTTTTTGGGTGAANTTTCGTTAGCTTTCGCTTATTCCAATATAAGAATTGTGTCTTGTCCTTTTGCTTTCAAAGAGCATCTACAATTCTACTTACGACTTAGTCGAACAGTAATCTACGTTAAACGAAATATATCATCTTAAAAAATTGCTTTTTTCATTAATTTTTTTCTAATTTAAAAAAAAAAATTAGAGTCAAGGTCTCAAAGTTTGGTCTCATCTTTTTATTTTTAGCGGTATTTAGTGGGTGTTTGACACCCATTCTTTTGAAGAATGAGTTTTTGAATAGTGATTGATGTAAAGAATGTGTGGTTAAAAAGTAAGAAAAAATTTTGGGTTT
The DNA here is from genome assembly GCA_903798395.1 of Fraxinus floribunda. Taxonomy (NCBI): domain Eukaryota; kingdom Viridiplantae; phylum Streptophyta; class Magnoliopsida; order Lamiales; family Oleaceae; genus Fraxinus; species Fraxinus floribunda. The sequence goes on along the minus strand of CAIGRS010041081.1, from coordinate 1,280 downwards.
ATGTATAATATTATTTTATTTGGAGAATGTGTGGTTAAGAATGAATACTGTAGAAAAATGAGAATGAGATTAAAAATGGGTGCCAAACAGGGGCTTAAATTAAATTTTACTACTTGTACATCAAAATTGTACATAAAGAATTACGTAATATGACGTGTAGCTAAAATATTGGATGAAAGAGTTGAGTATGTTTTAAACTGACAAATTGTAAAATGTCATGTGGCATCATATAATTCATTAGGTAACCTTTGTTATGTATACGTATCATTGTCCTTAAATTAAATTCACGTGAAGGTTTGTGTCCAAGAAGTATAAGAGTAATTCAATCGTGTACATTATTATTTACAGATTGATGACGCGATATTTTATTAAAATTTAACTGATTTTCTTGTTTCATTTATTTCTTTATCCCTTCCCAATTGTTTTTTTTCTCTCTATACATCCAGGGGCGGACCCATCACCTGGCCCGCCCCCGCGACCGTCCGTGTTGGGTCCGTCGAAACTTCAGACGATCGTCGGGCAAGGGTTGGGAGTTAGGAAGAAGGTGAAGAACAGAAGGAGGAGGCGCGTTGCTGGGCTGCTGGATCCTGGAGTTTTTAAAAAAAAATTGGGCCTCAATTAAAAAAAAAAAAAAAAAACCACCCAATCCATGGCCAAAACTAAAAGGAATCGGTCCAATCAAAATTCCAAAAAATCCATTTCTCATTTCTACTGGGCAGTGGGTGACGCGAGACTACAAGGGCGGAGGCCAATTGTTGGCCAAATTAATTTGGGCAAAATTATTTTTGAGGATTGAGGAGGACAGTGAGGCTGCCGGCGAGTGTAGTGGCTGGAGAGTGGAGCTGTGGGCTGGAGTGGAGGCTGGTTAGTAGGCTGTTGTGAGTGGAGGCTGGAGCAGGTGAGCAGCGGAGCTTCCGCCTTATTTCCGAGTTCGGCTGCTGCGTTTTTTGCTGGGCTTGTCCGCTCCAGTGGGCTGTGAGTCTGTGAGTGAGTTTTTGGGCCTCCTGGAGGCTAGGCTGTGGTTTGGCACTGGACAGGCGCGGGACAGGCACTGAGGCAAGCTTGAGTTTTTAGGCTGGGCCGTTGGAGGTATCAATTATCAGGTATGTTAATTGTTACGTATGTATATTGTATAATGTATTTGAATTTGCCAATTTCCTAGTTATTATTTGCTATTAATGAATATGAATTATGATAAATGAGTAAATGAGAATTTATGGATCGGTGTAGCCCCCGAACTATATAATTCTGTATTTGTATTAGTGTTTTTTTTTTTTTTT